>JBCFYV010000003.1:6225643-6253752 GCA_039000515.1 Timema cristinae
TCATAAAAACTCTATTAATGTAGGGGGAAAATTTAAACACATGACCATCGAAAAATTTTTTAAACTAATAATTCCTCCTCACCCCCAAAAACCCCGAATAAGAACGGGTTCATGAAAATTTTAACCCCAAAAAAAAAAACATTTTGATGTAATATCCCTAAATTTTTCCGTGTGGGTTTTGGGAAGTTTTGGGGTTTGGGTTCCCCGTCGGGACTACTATTAATAATCCCTATCATTTTTTGAGAAAAGTAAAAAAAAAATTTGGGAATTAACAATTTTCCCTCTGTAATTGTCCCCCCAAAGATCAATAAAAAAAGTGTTAAGGGGTTTTTAGGTTAAAACTCATTTTCTCAAATTTGGAGGTGTTGGGGGGGCCATTTTTTGTTCGGGGTGCTGTTTTAAATTTAGGTTTTTACCCTAAAGGGGTCCCACTCTCCCCCAAAAAAAGGGGGTACTTTTAAAAGTAAAGCTCTATAGTGGCATCGTACCTTTTCAGTTTGGATATGCGGATGGAAAAGGGAATTATGCCTAAGCCAGTGCCCCAAAAAATAAAGTTTTTAAAAATTTTTTCCCCCTTTTGAAAAATTTTGGGAAGATTTTTTTTAAATTAACTTTTTTTAAAATTTTGGGTTTTTCCAAAAAAACCCTTTTTGATAATTTTTTTAAAAGGGGTTTTTTACTGTTACTATAATAAAAAATCGCGGAAAGATTAAGGGAAGTGGCATATAGTTATTAATTGGGACCGTTTTCACGGGGGAAAATTTTTTTCTGCCACTTGGGTTTTTAATATTGTACCCGGGGGGAAAACTGGTGCTTTTTTAAAAAATTTTCCCCCTTTTTAAAAAATCCCTCTCCTATACGTTTTTTCTTAGATTAGACATTTTTTTTTTAGCACTGTCACTGTTAAAAAAAATAAAAATTATTTTTTTGCTATAAAAATAATTAAATAAATATACACTTTTGGGGCTCAAACTTTGAAAAACAGTTTTAACTTTTTCCAAAACACGATACGACTTTTTTATTAAATTAAAAATTTTCACACGTACAAACAAAAACCTTTTTTAAAATTTTAACGATCCTAAATAAATGGCCAAAAAATAAATAAAAAACTCTTCTAAAAATGATTTTTTATAATGTATATTTTTGGGGGGTTTTAAAAAACTAAAACGTATTTTTGGTCTACATTTGAATTTTTTTTATAAAAAACAGTTTATTTACAAGAATTGATAATATACATAACTTAATTTCCCAAAAAGGGGGCGCCACAGATCACATGACTTTTTCCCGTAAAAACATGAAATATATAATTTTAAGACATTTTCATTCCTTTTTTAAAAAGGGGTTTTAGTTATCAATATTTCAAAAAAATTAATGGAATTTTAATTTAAAATTTAAACCCTAAATTTTGAAAAAAAACCCCAAAAAATTTTTACTGTTATAATTCAAATATTATTGACTCCTCAATAAAAATGACAATTTCCGAAACAAAAAATTTTTAAATTTTAGTATATATTTGGGGGATTTTTAAAATTTTTTTAAATGGGAAAAAAACTCTTTCCCTTGAAAAACACACCTTACAAACCCTTTTTTACTTCAAAAAAAACCCCACAATTAAATACCCAGGGGAAAAATAATAAGACCACGCCTGGGGATTAAAAAAACCCCCCTAACACTTAGGGAAAAATTTAAAAAAAATTAAAAAAAGTATTTTTTAAAAATTTTTATCGCTCGATCTTTTATATAAAAAAATGCAAAGATATAAACAGTTTTAAGATTCCGTTTCACTTTTTTGGGGTTTTTGACAAGATAGTCATTTTTCTTCTTTTTGTGAAAACCTACAGTCTGAACCTTTTTAAAAAAAGCCACAA
This sequence comes from Timema cristinae, assembly GCA_039000515.1. Taxonomy (NCBI): domain Eukaryota; kingdom Metazoa; phylum Arthropoda; class Insecta; order Phasmatodea; family Timematidae; genus Timema; species Timema cristinae. The sequence goes on from JBCFYV010000003.1 coordinate 6,227,512, forward strand.
TATTTTTTAAAAAGGGGGTGCCATCTCTAGGGGAAAAAAAGCAAAAGCAAAATTTTCCCTACATATCCCAACAAAAGTTTGGGAAAAAAGGGCCCCCACGATGAGCCTAAATTACAATACTAAAAAAAATAAAATAATATAGTTTTAAAATTTTGCAACATATATTTACAAGCCTTATCATATTGGGGGTTTTTTTCCTCAAAGAAGATTTCATTAATAATTTTTCAGTAAAATGCCCTTTAAAAAAGTTTCCCCCCTTAAACAAATACATTTAAAAATTTTTTTTTTAAAAATTAAAAATTTAATTTTAAAATGAATTGCTAAAAATTTTTTTTTTTAAAAAATTTTTAAAAAAAATTTTTAAAAATTTTTTATTTTTAAGATACTTTAAAAATTTTTTTTGTTTTTAAAAATTTTAAAAAGTATTCTTAACTATTAAAAAAAAAAAATAACCCCAAAAACCCTTTTTAAAAAAAACTTAAGAATTTTCAAAAATTTCAAATTTTTTATAATTGGTTTTTAAATTGACACCTTTTTTTATTTTTTTTTTAAAAATTTTGAACAAAATTTTGCTCTAACCCCCCCGGGAAAAAATTTTTTAAACAAAATTTGGGAGAATTTTAAAAAAAATTAACAAACATAGTTTATCAAAAATTTTCTATAAAAAAAATTTTTTTTGAAAAAGAAAAAATAATTATTTATTTTGAAAAAAAAAAATTTTTAATTTTAACCAAATCTAAAGACTAAAAAATTTTTAAATTTAAAAAAACCTTTTTTTCTAATTTTTACTAAAACCATTTAAAAAATTTTTTTTCCCATTTCAAACATTCCCCCAAAATTTTTTTCAAACCAAATCCTAAAAAATTTTTAAAAAATAGCTCGATTTTTTCCCAAATTGCTCATTTTTTTTTCAAACCTTTAACAAATTTAACAAAAAAAAAAAACAAAATACATGATTTTTTTGGGGTTTTTAAACACTCTTATATACAAATTTAAAAAACTATTTAGAGACATTTTCGAAAAAAAATTTTAAAAAATTTTTACAGAAATTTTGAGGCCTTCAGCCCAAAACCAAAAAACAAAATTTTTTAAAGGGATTTTGGGGCCCCAATGAAAAAAAAACAAAAGGATGGATGAAAAAATAAAACTTTAATACCCCTTTTTTTTGGGTTTGGACGCACATAATTAAAAGTAAAGATTCCAAAAATCTTGAGAACGAAAAAAATTCAAGTTTTCAATCCCTTTCTTTTTATATGAAAAGAAAATTACCAATGTTTACCCCCAAAAAAATTTTACTATACTCTAGAATACCCCCAAAATTTAAATTTTTCCCAAAAAAAACAGTTTTCTTATATCTTTTTAAATTTTTTACCCAAGTTCATGATTTTTATACGGGGGGCGGCCCAAAAAAAAAAATTATTCCAAATAATACACTACAATTAAGGGGGACCCCATTTAATCCAAGCATAATTACATAGCTGTTTTTTTTTCCCAAAAAAGTATTTTTTAAAAACTATGAAATTTAAAACTCAGTAAAGGCCCGTAAACAATCCACCCGTACTCCCAGTTTTATGAGTTGTCAGAGTTCAAAAACAATCCCGAAGATAAAAGTCCTCCGGGTTTTGAAACCAAGGTTTTTGAGGGGGTTTTTTTTACCCCAATTTTTTTCAAGCTGATTTATCTTGTAAGTTGTGAAATTTTAGTATTCCAAAAATTTTAAAATCGTACAAAAAAATTTAAATCAACCGCACCACAAGGCATTTTTTTTAATCTGTCGGGTTTTCCGATACAAGGGGGTTTCGATTTTTGGGGATCTCGGGCCCCTTTGGGTTTTATTTTTCCCCAAAAACTTTCACTCCCCCTTTAAAAAAACGATTTTAGACACACGTCCTTTAAACCCTTTTTTTTCCCTTTTTCCCCTTTTTTCCTATTTTTTTTTTCCCCAACAACGATAGAAACCTCAATCCCCTTTGGGGGGCCCACAAAAATAAAAATTTTCCTAGTGTCCCTAGGGGGGGAAAAAGGGGTTTAAATAGATTTAGAAACCCAAAATTTTATTTTGGGAAAGGGGGGAAAAACCATTTAGAAAAAAACCCCAGTTTTCCCCAAAGGGGATACGAATTTTTATCCCCCGTTATCGCCAGCCCCGTCTTTTTCGAAGTGAACTATAAAACCTTTTTTCCTGATGTGGGGGGCCCCCGACGGTAAAAGGACGAGGACTAACCCACATATTTTTTTTTTTTCCCCCCTTTTTAGTGAGGGGCGCCAAAAGGGTAAAGGAGGGGAGGGGGGGCACTTAGGGGTGGGGCTCATGATAAAGGCGTGTTTGGGGGCCCCTGGGCCCCGGGGGGTGTGGGGCTATTGGCCAGGGAAGGGCCAGGGGCACGGGTTTGCCTCATGCTGGCGCATTGTGGGAAAAGGGGACTCACCCCCAAAAGACGAGGGGGGGACCCATCACGTCAATGTGGTGCCAGTGCCCCCGGGGAGCGAACAGGGGCATACAAAAAAAAGGGGCGTAGATACAGTCACCGGGCCCCTTGGCTACTTCGGGTAAATATTTTCCGGTTCGTGGACGGGTAGCAGTGCCAGTCATTGATTCTTTTTCTTTTTTAAGGGGTTTTATTTAAAAGGTTGTACAAACGTTACTATATGGAGTGTTAGTAAATTATTTATATTTAAACATTAAAAAAAAATTTTTGATATACATGCAAAATAAAATCCCCATATTAACATTTTTTAAAATTTTTAAAATTTAAACTTTTAAAAATTGAAAAAATAAAAAAATTTCCCAATAAAAAATATAAATAAAATTTTGATTAAGTGTATGCCTTTTTTGATTTTTCTTCTCCCCTTTCCCCCCCTTTTCACAATGATAAAAATTTTCCCTAGCTTAGTTTATCACATCAAATTTTATTAAAACATTTTAAAAAAACGATTAAAAACAAAGTATTTTTTAAAAAATTAATTTTCCCCCTTAAAAAAAACCCCCACCTGATGGGAGATAGATGGCAGCTGCAAAAATTTAAAAAAATTCCCAAAAAAACCTTCAAAATTAAAAGATTTTAAAGTCCCTTTTGGGAAAAAATCAAATAAAATTTTATTTTTTTTAAGGGAAAATTCTTTAATTAAAAATATCTTTATAAACAAGGTCCCAAAATATCAAAATTGTTTTTAGGAATACTGAATTATTTTATTTATAAATCCTAACCACTTTTAACTGATAAAAAGGTCCCCCCAAAACAGGGGGAAACTACTTTTAAATTTTTTGTTCCCTTTTTGGGGGTGCACCATTCCTTTTCCCCCTCCTCTTCCTCTTACGTGAAATTGTTTTTACCTCCCTTCCCCCCCCTTTCCCAAAATAAACAAGTTTTTCTAAGGTGCTTACAAAACTTTTAACGCCCCCTAAAATGTGTAAACAAATTTTTAAAAAAATTTTTCTAACTTTTTTTTTGTTTCTGATTAAACAGTCTTTTTCCCTTTTTTTGATTTTTTTAAAACAAAACACATAGATTATTCCCAAAAAAACCAGATTATTTTTTTTAAATTACACAAAAAAGCAATGTTCTTTTCAATTTAAAAAAATTAAAATTTTTTAATTTTTTAAAAAAAATTTTTTCATTGTCAAAATTTTTAAAAAATATTAGAAAACATATTTTTTTTTTTAAAACTATCCAAAAAACTAATTAAAAGCCAAATTTTTTAAAAAATATCTTAAGTTTTTTTTTTAATTTTTTTTTAAATTTTTTTTTTTTTTTTTTTTTTTTTTAAAATTTTTTTTTTTGATTAAACTCCAATATTAATAGAAAACTTTTTTTTATACAATAAACATTAATACAAAAAAAATATACAACTAAAAAAAAATAAATTTTTAAAATAAAAAAGGGGGGGGTCCTAAGGGGGAACCATTGTAATTTTCAAATATCTGCGTGCCTGATTTTCTGGGGTTTTTCCCCAAAAAAAACACACACCCAAAACCCCCCAAAAAACAAAAAACAAAAAAAAACAAAAAAAAAAACAAACAAACATACAAACCCCCCCTACCTTTTATTATTATAAAAACAAAAAAATTTTTAAAAGTCTATTTTTTTAAAACACACAAAAAGGTTACTAAAAAAACTTTCAGGTAAAAACAGGGGATTCGAAAAAGACTCCTAAAGATATATATTAACATCCAAAAAAAAAATTTAAACCCATATATATAAATGTTAAAAATTTTTCCAGAAAAAATATTTTATTGTTTTTTTTAAAAATTTCCCTTTTTCTTTGAAAATTTACAGTTTTTTAAAAACAACAAAACGCATCGCCGTGTAATGTGGACCGTGAACAAAAAGAATAAAGTTTCCTAAAGAGAGAAAAAAAATTGGGGAAAAGCTAAAATTTTTTTTACCTACTGCTTGTTTTTTTTGGGGTATCCGCTAGTTTCTAGTTGTTTTTTTAATCAATGGTACCCCAAAAACAAACAAGGTGGTCTTTGTTCGTTTTTTCTAAAAATTTCCCTATAACAGTATATAAAACAAGACAAAACTCATTTTCTTTCCACAAAAATTTTAGCCCAAAATACCAAACACTGCCATAAAAAATTTAGACAAAAGTTTTTTTTAAAATGGGGTCTTATGTTCTTTTTAAAAAAGGGTTTTTAATAATTTCAAAACCCTTTAAATATTTGTTATTTTGGGGTTTTGGTCATTAAATATAATGTTAATTACAACAACCACAACATGACATTTTTTAATAAAATTGCTTGTCACCTCTAAAAAAAAAATTTTTTGGGGTTTTAAAATAATTTTTTTTAAAAAATTAAATTTATTTTCAGAGAAACCCTTTTTTTGGGGGTCTTTAACCGTTTTCACCAAAATTTTTTAAAAGAAACCCAAAAAAAATTATCTTTTTTTTAAAAAAAAAATTTCATTTTTTATACTTAATAATTTTTTAAAAATTTTTTTTTAAAACCCAAAAAAATTTTAATTTTTGGTTTTTTGTTTTTGTAATTTTCTATATTGCAATTTCCTAAGGCAGATTTTTTTATGAAAATAAAAATTTAAAATCTCGTTGCTGGGAAATTAAGGGGGGTTTAAAAAACCTTTGTATTTTATTTAAAAAAAAAAACCCCTTTTTCCCAAACAAATATAAAAAATTAAAATTAAAAAAATTTCTTGGGGATTAAACTTTTAAAGGGAACAAATGGGGCGATCCCCTTTTTAAAAAAGATCCAAAAGTAAAACATTTACTTTTTTACAAAAAAACCCCAAAAATTTTTCAAAATAATCAATAAAAAATCAAAAATAACCACGAAATAAACGCAAAAAACCCCCAAACCACCCAAATAAAAATTGGACATTTAAAAAAAAAAAATTTTTAAAAATTTTTTTAAATTTTAAAAGAATACTACTTTTTTTTTTTAAAAAATAAAAAATTTTAAGCTTAATCCCTTTTTTTAAATTACATTTTAAAATATCCACCCTTTCCAAAACTTCACGAGGCTTCATGAAAGATGTTTTTAAATTTTTCATAAATTTTATAAAGTATTTATTGTATAAACCCCTTTTTTTTAAAAAATTTAACAAACAAAAAATTTTTTTAGGGTTTTTAAAAAAGATTAGGTTAATCGAAGTAGATGGGGTACCAAAAAAATAATAATTCACTTTTTTAAACTGGAAGTTCAACAGTCCCTTTTACTAAAATTTTTAGGGGCCTTTAATAACCAATTTTTTTTAAAGTCCCCCCAAAGTAGCTAATCAGAACATTAATTTTTTTTTAATTCTAATAAACACTAATTAAATTTGGAATTTCAAAATTGTTTAATATACACTGAGTAAATTTTTAAATTTTTAAAAACAATTTTTTTCCCACTTTTTGGGGGGAAAAACAATTTATCAAGTTTTTTTAAAGGGGGTTTTGTTAAAAATACTTTTTTTTTGAAGAGATAGGCCTAATAAAAAGAGCATGACCCCTAATTTTAAAACCAAAAAAAAAAAACACTTCCTTTCCACGGTTTCCACCCCAAAATTTTTTAAATCTCCCCCCGGGAAAAATTTTTCACTCCAATACCCCCAATCAACAGACAAAAAAAACAAGATGAAATCCCTGTCTAATTAAAAGTAATTTGTAATAAACTTGTCGAGAAATGTCGAAGTTTAAAATTTAAATTTAAAATTTTTTATTGGAGTGAACCCCAACAAAACCTGCTTTTAAATGATTAGTCGTCACCCCAAATAAAACACAAGTACCCCCGTTTTAAAAAAAACGACCGAAAGCTGGGTTTAGGTCAAAAAGAACAAAAGACGAAATATTGTGGCGGTGTCGCAGAGAGAGAGAGAGAAGGAGGAAATATTCTCCGGGGGTTTTTAAGCCTAGTTTTTCCCCCACTTTTGCCCGGGGTTTGCGACAATCGTTTTCTACCCCCGGGAAAAACATCTGTGATTGCTGCATTGCGGGGTATTCAAGTCACGTGCCCTGGTAAACACTTAAATTTTTGACTTGAGTTTTGGGGAAAAAGGGGTGAAGCTTCCTTACAAAACAAATAAAATTGGGGACAAAAAGCATTTTGGGGGTCTTTTCTTTTTTTTTCTGTCCTTTTTCCCAAAAAGGGTTGTATTTAGCACTTGACTATGAAAAAACCAAAGTTAAAAAAGTTCACTTAGCATAAATTTCACACAAACGGGGAGGATTTACCACCAATACAAAACAAAAGAACCTAAAAAAAGTTTTCAAACATTTTTTTGGGGTTTTTTTGATCTTTTTAAAATTTTAAAACATTTTAATTTCCCCCAAAACCTTGTTCATAAACGAAGTCAAGATCTATTAAATGTGACCTCTGAGAAACAAACAAAAAATTTTTCTTTGAAAACACTCAAAAAAAACTGAATGACGAAAAATTTGCAAAAAATTTTATTGAAACCAATTTAAAAAGCAAAACTTTCCCCTTAAATTTTTTTTAAAAAACCCTTTAAAAAGTTTTTTTTTCATTTTTTTCAACTTTGTTAAAATCTCTTTAAAATTTCCCTATCCAAGAGCCTGAAACTTAAGTGTTAATCATTATTTAGGGTTTTTTTTAGTTTTTTTAAATTTTAAAAATTTAGTAAAAAATTATTTTTAAAATTTTACTTTTTAAAAAACCCCTTTTAAAAAAAATAGAATGTATATTTAATTTTTTTACCCTTTAGTAATAACCACTTTAATAAAAAAATTTTTTTTTGGTACAATAATAAAGTAATTTATATTTTTAAAATTTTTACGAGAATTGGAATGATAACAGTTTTTTTTCCAAACCCAAAAAAGGTATTAGCTACTATGCACAATTTGGGGATTTTAATACAAAGGGGGCCCACTTTTTGCTTTTTTAAACCCCCCCGCACACGATCATTTTCCCTTGAAAAATTAATTTTAGTTCACCCCTTTCATCAAAACCTTTTCACGGAAAATAAAATTTTAAAAAAATTAACGCCCTTGCGTGGAGAGAGAGTGTAAAAAAATATGGGGAAAAAAACACGCTAAAAAACTCTGGACCGGGGAAGAACAACAATCTCCCAGTCATGGCCAGTCCATTTTTTTATGAGAGAGCGCCCAAACCTGGGGGGGGGGGGGGACAGAGGTAGGCCCCCCCAAAAGTTAAAATTAAACCAACATAAAAACTCGTTTAAAGAATAGGGGTAATTTTGTGGGGCCCATTAAAGGCAAAATAAGAGCCCCCGGGGCAAAGACGGGGAAAAAAAATAACCTAAAATATAAAAATTTTTTAACCACTTCATTACGCAAGTGTATAAACAATTTTAACTTTGGGGGGAAAAAATTTTTAATTTTTTTAAAAACCCAAAAAACTGTCGGGGGTTTTTTAAATAAAAAAAAATTCCCCTTTAGCAAAAAATTTTTAATAAAAAGGGGTTAATTTTTTTTTCCCCCTTTTTCATTAATTCTCAATTTTAAAATTTATTTTAAAAAAAATTTGGCCAGTAAAAATTTTTTCCAATGTGGTTTTTTAACTTTTTAAAAATTCTTATTTTTAAATCATTTTAAGAAAAGTTTGCTTTCCCACTGCGCACTCTTTTTTTTGGGTGGCAAGTTAAATTTTTAAAATAAAATATATTTTTTTTTGTTAATTTGCTTAATTGGTGTAGGTTTTGTAAAAAATACATACAAATAAATGGTACGGTGCCTTCACAACTTTTATGATTTTACTTAAAAATTTTATTACTAAAAACTTGTAAATTTGTGAAACAAAGAATAGTTTTTTCCCAATTGTTGTATAAAAACAACACCAAAATGAAATAAATAATATACACTGTTTTCTTTTTTCCCCCGGGGGTTTTTAACAAGGGGCACTGTTCAGAAAAATTGGGGGAAAAAAAAAAAAAAAGACATTTTGAAAAACATCATTTTTAAAAAACCCGAATTACAACATAATAAATATTTTTTTTATACTCATAAACATTTGTTTTTAAAAAAAACAAATTTTTTAAAAAAAAATTTTTATCTTTTTAAAAATACAACTTTTTAATTCTAATTTTTTTTATCTCTATAGTTGCGGAAAATGATTAAATTTTTTAAAAAAATTTTCCCCCCTGAAGCTAACCCCAAAGTCATTTTCATTTTAAAAATTTTTAAAAATTTCCATCTTTTTTTTTTAACAATAAAGTGTGTATAAAATTTTAAAATCTAACAAAATAGTTTGAGCTAGTTTGGGTACTTTTTTTTCCATAAAAACTTTTTTTCCCAAGGTCGAGAGAAAGTAAAAATGGGGAACTGTATTAACGCCTAATTTGCAAAATTTTAAATTTTAATGTCTTTTTTCCGTATACCTTTTTTTCCCAAAACATCAAAACACCTAAACTTGAAAAATTTTTGGGGGCAACAAAGGCCTAAAAAAAAAAAAAAAATCTAATTAAAAAGAAAATACATATAACAAAAAAAAAATTTTTAAAAAAATTCAAAATAACTGTCGAATTAGGGGCCCGGGGGAAAAAATTTAAAAGAATATGTTTTCCTTTTTTAAAATTAAAAAAATTTCTTTTTGGGGGCTCTCATTTGTTTTAATTCTTGAAACAAATTTTTTTACCCTTCCCCCCAAAAAAGAGGTCCACAAGAACACAGAATCGATTGAAGAAACTTTACCCCCCTTTTAAAATAGACTGCTGCTAAAGGGCACATCAGCTTTTGAATCCTTGTCGGGATAATGACGTTTTAAATTTTTTTGATACATTTTCATTCTTTCCCCCAAAAGGCGAGAACAATTCCCTATAAATTAAAAAAACCTTTTCCCTTTGTAAAAATTTGTTTAGTAAAAAATATTTTTTTGCCTGCACGGCTAGTAGGACGCGAAGCAAAACAAAACTATTTTTAAACCCCTTTAAAATTTCTACGTTTAATTTTTCCCGGGGTCTTTTTACAAAACAATCATCCTTCTACACCAACAAAAAATAAACCCAAAAATTGTATATTGAGAACTAGGGCTTATTTTTTTTAATAAAAAAAAAGCTTTAAACTCAATTTTTTTTAAATTTATCCGGTTTTTTCATCATTTTTTTTTCAACTTTCTTTAATATTTTAACTTTTTTAAATTTGATTAACAAAATTTTAAAAAGTTTTTGGATTTTTTATTTTTTACTTTTTTGACTACTATAAAAAGGGGACGAACCGCAAAAAATTTTTATTTTTTTTTAAAATTAACTAAATAAATTTACCAAAACACGACATTTTTTAAAAAAGGGATTAAAAAATATATTGTTGCAAAACCTTTACCAAAAGCAAGAAAAAATTTGTATAAAAAATTTTTTTAAAAAAAAAAAATCGAAAAAAAGGGGAAATTTTTTAAGCCCCACCAAAGAAAAAAATAAAAATTTCTTTTTAAAGATAGAATAAAAAAAATATTTATTTAAAAGGAAAACCAAAGAAACATTTTTTTTTATAAAGAAACATTTCACAATATAAAATATTTTTCTTTGATAGTTTTTATTTTAAAATTTTTCAATTAAAGTTTTTTTCTTATCTCAATGTTGCATTTTGGGAAAATGGGAAAAACCCAATTTTTTTTTAACTTTTAAAAAAATTTCCCGGGAGGGCAAAATCTAAATCAAAATCTTTTTTTGGTTTTTATAAATGGGGCCTTTCTTTTTTTTTCCCCCAAAATAAGCTCCCCTTTAAATTTTTTGGGAAAAAAAATTTTTTAGAAAAATTCCTTATAAAACCGTAATGCCTTTTTTTTGCTCAATCGTTAAAAAAATCTTCTTTAGGAGGACAAAAGACATACAAACAAACACACTGCAAAAAAAAGCATCGCAAAAAACCCCCTTTTTTGGGTTTTTGGGGGGGAAAAAAAGGCGATGTTTTTTAAAATACGATAAGTTTTTTTACTAAAAGGTCCTTGATAGATTCCCTTTTTGTTGACTCGATAAATGAAAATTTTAAAAAAAAATTGTACACTTTTTTGCAATTTGGGAAATTTTATTTTTTTCCCGCCATTGTGAACTGAGCTGATGCCATATTTTGTCCAGGGCCCAATTTTTAGGGGGCAATATTTTTTTTCATGCCAATTTTGATTTTTTTTGATTATCTTATACCACGGAAACCTATTAAAAATTGTCAAAACGATGGACAAGCGGGTGAAATTCCATCTTTAAAAATTATTGTTTGGTACCTATAGGCTTTTAAAAATTTTGGGGGATCTTGTAAATTTCACTCAAGTGATATTGTCAAGGTAAATTAAGTTTAAATTTGACAAAAAACTTAACTACTTTTCAGAACATACAATCGCCTCGTCAGCTTTTTTTTATAGGGGTTTTTTAAAATTTTTCCCAAAATTTCATTAAAGAGGGATCGGGGAAAAAAAACTTTTAAATATCAATAAATTTAAAAAATTTTTTTTATGGGGGCTGAATTAAAAATTTTTTCTAACGTGGCCTATTTTTTTTTTCTCTCTATGCGACAAAAACTTTGAGAAATCCATAAAGATTTTTTTGAAAAGGGTTTTTTATCCCCCCCATATTTCGACCACAAATTAAATTTTTTTTCGCTTATATGTTAGGGGGAGAAACTAGAGCCCAGATAAATGTACAAACATTTTGAAAGGGAGATTTGAAACACCTAAAAAAAAAATTCACTCAAACCCCCCTGGGGTTTCAAAAACCCCTTTCCTCCGCAGTTGCCCGACAAGTCCCCTGTAATTTTGTGGGCTGCTACTAACAAAAATTTTAAATAGAGCGGTTTTTGAATCAAATTTTGATTTTAAAGGAAGGGGTGGACGGGGACGCCAACTTTGGGCCCAAACGACATAAACGACCCTAAAAATGGCTGGACCCGTATTTTACGGTTCAACGATGTTATGCAAAAGCCCGGGTTTAAAAATTTTTAAAAAAAATTTCGAAAAAAATAAAAAAAGGGCCCCCCCCCAAAAATTTTTTTTAGATTAGTTATAACCCATGAATGGGCACAAGTAAGGGTTTTCCCAAAGGGTTTCTCCTCTTACAACTTCATTTATTTCAATTAATAGGGAATTTATTTAAATGATTTTTTAAACTTTTGTAAAACCTCTCCCCCCGGGGTTTGAGGTTTTTCGGTGACGGAGAGACCTGGGAATTTTCTACCCAAATTTAGCTTGAAAATGGCTCCAAGAAAAGGAAACATTTTAAAAAACCCCCCCAAAAAGATTTTTTATTGACCCAAAAGGTGCCCCCTTTTTCTTTATTTCCCCTTTTTAAAAATGTTTGTTCACGTTCAGTTTTAAAATTAAATACAGGGCCGAAATTCAAAGCCCCCAAATACCAAATTTTTTGAACAAAATATAATACAAAGTCACTAAAAAAGGGCCACCCGAAATTTTTCCTTACCATTAAATTGTGTTTAAAGTTTCTGCGTAAAGCGCCGGGGGAAAGATCTGTTAAGCATGCGGTACAACAGGGTTTTTTTTTGACACAGCGTTAAAAAGGTTTTTTTGAGCACAAGCGGTACAACAGGGTTAAAAGAGCTACGGCGGTACAACAGGTTGTATAAGGAAAAATCTTGTCACGCACATTAACGAAAAAGCTTTTTATGATGTAGGAAACCCCCAAAATGACCCTCAAAACCTATTCCTATTTTTTTAAAAAACCCACCCGGTGGGTTTTGTTACTAACATCTAGTTTTGTTTTTACCAAGGCTGCCAAGGGCGGGGGGATCGAGGCTCGATTTTTGGGGGGGGGGGAAATGGGGGGGTTTTTTTTCCAAATTTTTTTCCACTCTACCCCCCTAAAAAAGTCGGGGGTTTCCCCTTTCCCCAAATTTTTCCTTTTACATTCTTTCCCCTTAGAGTAAAAGTAAAAAAAAAAGCGTATAGCCCAAACGGGTAGAAAAACCGGGGGGAAATAAAAAATATATATATTTTAGATGGGGGGGTGTGTTGTTTTTTAAAAAAAAAAAAAATTAACTAGGTAACCTGCTGCCATTTTAAAAAAATTTAGTTTTTACAAATTGCATGCGGAACACCAAAGCAACGTGCTTTTACACCAACTTGCACACTTTCTCTCCCGGGGCGTAAACCCCGAAAGTTAAGCACAATTTAAAGGGATTACATAGTTTGCTAGATGTAAAAAGTAGGGGTTTGGGAAAATTTTTGGGGCCCAAAAAAATTACCTGGGGGTTTTTTTGGGGGTGATTTTTTTCCCCCCATATTATATAATTTAGGGGGCCCCCCGAAAATCACGAATTTTGTTGGGGAAGTAAATACATTTGGTTTTTTATTTTTTTTTTCATTAATTATTTTAAAAAAAAAAAATTTTTTTAAAATACATAAACTAAGCATTTTTTAAAAAAAAAAAATAAATCCTTTTTGACATTTTTAAAAAAAACCCAATTTATTTACTTATTTAAAATGGGTTTTTAGCCTTTTTTTTTTTATATTAAACCCCATCAATCGTGAATATTGAAAAATGCCTAAAACCCCAGACACATTATTAGATTTTTAAGGAAAAATTTTTTCAATAAAAAATTAAAATTTGTTTGGGGCCCATGGCTTAGGCCTCTGACCACAAGTAATAAATGAATACAAAATTTTTAGGGAATACAAATTTTTTGCACCCCGAATGAAATTTACCTAACCTCAATTTCAGATTGCACCTCGACTAAATATTTCGTCTTTCCCAACCACCCGTCCAATTCTTTTTTCCACGCTCCCTCTCAATTTTTTAAATCTTTTTTAGTAATAAAAAAAAAATATTTCACCGCACTTACTACCCCTTCGGGTTTTCGCTATTTTTAAAATTTAAAGCGCTCGCACCCAAAATTAATCCTGACTTCTAAATATTTTACAAAAACCCAGTACCAAACTAGCAGCGGTAAATCCTATCCCGTTTCCCCTTGTATAGCAATATCAGATTCAGGGGCAGCAGCACACTTTATTTTTTGTACAAAAAAGGGCTGTGTAGTACTTTAATTCTAAAGATGTGCTATTTAAAAAATTTTTGATCGGAATTTAAAAATTTTATTTTTTCCTCAAACATTTCTTTTTTTCTCTTTTAAAAACTTGCAAATCCTGGGGAAAAATTTAACTTAACAAATTTTAGTTCTTTTTAAAACTTTTTTTTATTAAAACGTAAATTAAGAAATACCGGTGGCTGGGTAAGGGGTGGGCTTTTGGCGGTTCCGGGTTAATCATCGGGCCATCAGATTTATTAAACTGCCAAACCCTTCCTCACCTCGACAAGATTTTTTAATCAAACTTTAATATTTGGGAAACCAGCCTCCACCTTTTGGGTTGATCCCACGTTTAAACTGAGGTCCCATTTCATCTCACAAACACCCTACCAAATTCACATTACGTTAGTGCTTAACCCGAACGGATAGTAAGACGCGGGGCATTAAAAAAAAATAAAATAATTTTTTAAAAAAAATTTTTTAAAAAGTTTTTGTGAAAATTTTCGAAGCTAAAAAAGCAGCATTAGCCCCTAGGTTGACAAAAAAGCTTTAAAACTGCAGGACCCTGGGTAAACACAAAGATTAAGGGTTCTGGGTCCACGGCCCAAACATCATTTTTAGTTTTAACTCTATATAATTTGGTATCTTTAAATTTAGAGGAAAGTATACAAATTTGTGTGTGAAAAGGGGAAGAACATTTAGGAAAAAACCCATTAACTCAACCAGAATTTGAACCCCACTCCCCTCACCTGAACCATTTAACCTAATCTTAATAAGTCAGAAAACCGTAAAACACTAAAATGAATTTTAAAGAATTAAATTTTCTTATTTACATTAAATTACCTCATACATGAGGGGGAGTTTTATATCCCCAATCAATCCTTTTTAACAAAAAAAAATTAAAGTTTTTTATTATTATTTTATTTAGCACCGCGTCTTACTACCCATTCGGGTTTACGCACTTACGCTAATGTTAATGGTAGGGGATTTGGGGATAAATGGAGCCACAGTTTTTAAGTGGAAAACCGAACCACGTGGGGCCGGCATTCCACACATTTACAAATGTCTTTTTGAGGGGGAAGGAAGGGTTTGGGAATCAGATAAAACTTTTTCCGGGACCGAGGGTTGAACCCCGGCCCCACAAAAAGCACCCTTACCCCAACCCCCGGCACCCTTTAAAGTGTAAAAATTAACATTTTATTTATTTTTTAAAAAATATTGGGCGCAACAAATAATAAATAGGACCAATTATTCCTAATCACCATAAATTAGCCAATTAAGTGTTTCCCATGGGGACACTTTTAAAAATTTAAAAAATTTGTTGACCACACAGATATTTTTAAATGGGGACTGACTCTGCTTGTAAAACAATCGATGCCCCATTTTTCTCACAGACAAAAAGCATAGACACGAGACCATGTGGGGAAATTTACTACTACACCATGGGGAAACCCTCCTGCGGCAATAAAATTTTTTTATTTTAATAGTGCAAATGAGAATTTCTTTTTTGGGGTGGATTTAATTTTTTATGGGATCCCTTTCCAAAAAAAAAAATTAATTAAAATTTCATTGTCATGTCTTTGGTTTTAATTTTAAAAAAAGAGCCCCTGAAAATTTGTATATTTTTTTAAATTTTGCCCCTAAAAAATTGAAACTTCATAAACTTTTAAAAATTTAAAAAAAATTTTTCAAAACCAACTTTTCATTTTTTCCCCGAAAAAAATATCGTACAATTTTAAAAAAATTTTGAAAAAAAACATAGTTTTTTTAAAAATTATTCAATTTAAGATTTACATTTTTATTTAATAAAATTTTTTAAATTATATCTTTACTTACAAAAATAATTAAATTTTATAAATCCAATTTATTTGTCTTACATCTTTTATTTTTACTAATTCTTAAAAAGGGGTAAAAGGGGAATAAAGGAGTGTCCTGCATTTACGTGAAGGGGGGAAGGAATACATGAAAAAGACCATTTTCTTAACCCGAAAAATTCGAACCCGATCTCCTTTAATTTTGGAAAAGTCTTTTATAAGAAAAAAAGCTTAGACCATGGGACACCTAAGCGTAAATACTAGCTTGACACCAAAAAACAAATAATTTTCTTATATAAATATTTTTCCTTTTTCACCCAGATATTTATATTTCAAATTTGTTTTAACATTATTTTTAATTTTTTTGAACCCCCCTTTACTTATTTAAAAAAATTAACGGAATCCGCATAAAATTTTCTGTTCTTTTTTTAAAAAAAAGGGTTTTTTCTCAAACTCAAATATATAAGAAACGAAATAATAACACAACCCAACATAAATTACACTGTACCAAAAAAAATTTTTGATTCCAGTTTTAAATTTTTTAATTTACTTTTAAAGAACAATGTCCCTTGTAATTTGACCGAAAAAAAAGATCAATTTTGGGGGCCACAAAGGTCAACACTTTTAAAAATTTCCACTTCCGGGGTTAAATTTTCGACATTAATTAATGCTGCACACCCAGTCACGATTTTTTTAAACCCAAATTATAAGCATTGACCAAATCAAAGTAAATATTATTTTTAGTCAAAAAGAAGGAGCAATCATTGTTAACAAACATTTCCAAAAAGGGTTTTTAAGGAAAAACAAAAATAACTTTTTTTAAAATAACTTTTTTGAATTCCTATGGAATTGGAGAAATTGTCTATCTAAACAACAAAACTCAAAAAAATTTTTAAAATAAATTTTTTTCCCAAAACTCAGAAAGGTTGGTTTTTTTTAAAAATTTTATCATAAAAGTTTTTTTTTTTAAAAGAACACAATTTTTTTATGAGAATTATTAGTATCCAAAATTTCAGAAATACTAAAATTCAACTTCTTTAAGGCCCATATTCATTTCATGGGAAAAAAAACCTTTATCTAAATCTTAAAATACACCTGGATACGAATTTTAATCAAATCGTTACATCGATTGGGATAACCCTTTTTTTTTTCTTTTTACCCCCTTTTCTAAAAAACTCTTATTTTTTTTTTAAAAAAAACACACAGAAATACGGATTGCTAAACAATTTTTTTTAATTTCGGAATAGAAAATTAAATCCACCAAAAATTTTAGGTTGATTTTTTACTTGTGTTTAAAAAGTTAAAAAATATTATTTGCGTTATTTAAAAATTTTTGGGTTTTTTAAAAAATCCCAAAAAAAATTTGTATAAAAAATAGACTACTATATTAAGAATGTAACTCATACCAAATTTTTCGGGGGTTAAAGTTTAAAAAAAATTAATCTACCATCATACCGACCCTTTTAAACATTTTATTAAATTTGAAAAAAGCCATTTTGTTTAAATTTTTCAAGTGTTAAAATAAAATTTTAAAAATAATCGTTGACCATTTTGAAAAACGATTTTTTCTTTTTTTTTTCAGTAAATACCATTAATTTTAGGGTTATTCCAATTCCAAAACACCCTCGGGGAACCCTATGAAAACCCCCAAATACAAAGTTTAAACCCCCAACAGTAAAAAAGTTTGCTCTATTGGACGTGAGACAGACAGACAGACAGACTACGAAATCAAAAAACCCTTTTTTTGGGGTTCAGGGGGGGGCATGAAAAATTTGAAATCACAAAAACTGGATTCAAAAATTTTTTACTATTACAATACTTTCCTAAAAAGATATGATAAATTAACAATGAAGATACATGTAAAGATAAAAATCCAAAGTAACTATTTTTTTAAAAATACTTCTTATGGATGGGGGAACACAAATTAATCCCACACTTCAAAAATACATTAACAAAAGAAATTTTAAAAAAAAAAGGAATTTGGGAAATTTTAAAATTCGCAAAGGCAACCAAAAAACCATGAATTTTTAAATTTATGCAGAATATTTTTTAAATTAAAAACCCGATAATAACCCCCATAAAATAATAAAAGTAATATTTAATTTTATTACAAAATTATTAAATTAAAAGAACAAAAAAACTTTAAATTTTAAATTAAAAAAACAAACCATTTAAAAACAAAGTAACTATAAAATTAAAAAGAATATTAAAAAAATAGGGGTTTTCAAGTTTAGTTTTTAATAAGATGGTTTTTTAAAAAAAATTTATGGTTTTGGAATTTTTTAAGTTTAAGTGACCCAATATATTAAAATTTAAATTTTAAAAATTGAATTTATCTTATCTATTGATCCCTTGTTCCTTTTCCTAAACGGAAAATTCAGCCCAAGGTACGACATTTTTTTCGCATTACTCGACCCACATCAGGCTAAAAGGGAAAAAAAAAACAAATATGGCCAAAAAAGTGAAATTTAAATTTAAAATTAAATTTCAAAATTTTTTAAAAGACATATACTAAATAAAGAAAAGAAAAAAACTAAGTTACACAAGTGAATTTTCTTTTCTAATTTTTGATTAAAATTATATTGTGTGATGAATACCTTTATCGTTGAAGAAGGTGTCAAAGTAAATACCATAAAGGGGAAATTTGAAATTTTAATTTATTTCTTGATTTTGTGTAAAGAACCAAACAAAACCAAAAAAACATTTTGAAGTGTTCAAAAAAAACCCTTTACTTTTGTGTGCAATATAAATATGATTTTTTTATATAAGTCACCCAATGATAAATAAAACATTATTTCCGAGGAAAAGACCTCAAGGGAACATACCAACCAGTTCGATATTTTAGTGAGAGGAAACTTGATTTTAATTCACTTAACCCTCAGCCAAGGAAGTGTTTTCACGGACTTAAAGGGTTCAGTGAAGTCGATCTGGATATCCAGCTCCACTGCAAGTGCTTCGGTTTATCTACAAGACAAAAATGAGATTTCTTTATTCGATGGAAGTTTAAACAATAATGGTCAAGTATAAATATAAGGCGTGGGGGATGTGCCATTCTACTTGTGATAAGGAGTGATCCTTTACAGCAGAGGTTATAGTAGGTTGAATAACCGTCTATAATCGCTACAGACTTACTACGTGAACTTGAAAGTTAAAGTTAATTCTACTAAGAAGCTATTTTCGGAAGGACAATAGAAAGAACTATGCCATCCTTACTTATCGCCTTGAACCAGAAAAAGTAAAGGCACTCTTATAAGACAAATTTTTAAAGAAGAATAAGTTAGATGGTGATATTTTAAATTTTTAGGCCTACTTGTGGCAAAGAAAACGTTTATTTTGTTCCACAAAGTAATTTGTAGGCTTAAATTATTTCGTACAACAAAAGGGGCACTGTGACGTTATTTGCCACCCTACCAACTATTTCTCTATATTTTTCTAATTTTGTGAAGAGTTTCAAATTTATTTTCGTTTGAAATTAAGCACTTCAAAGTTCGGTCGATGTATTGCCAGCCTGAAAATAATACTATTTATATCCATTCAATAAAGTAAAAAGGACAGAAGTAACAACGTATAGCATTGTTTTAAATAATTTAAGTAAGGAATTTTGGCTTAAGGAAGATCACTTACCTTTTATTAAACATATTAATTATCCTTCTAAGAAGTTTGTTGACGCTTCTTTTATTTATTTTGAATGTCGACCATGATTTATTTCAAACGCATGCGCAGATCTGTCAAACAAGTGAGCGGTGGGTCTCGTGATTGTAAAAGAAGAAAAAAAGGAAACAAGGCAAGATGTAAATAACTCCAAATTAGCGCGTTTTTAATTTCTGACAGATGGAAATAAACATTTAATTCTTTAAGAAAAACATTGTTCATTCATTGGGATATATTTCAATGTTTATATTAAACCTGCATTGTATTTTGATTTTTATCCCTAGTCCATAGCCAACATTTTATCATTTGGTTTAGTATATTAGTTTTCTCTTTGGACTTGGAAGTAAAGAATAGAACATTTTTAAATTTGATTTTGAAGACTTTCTGTAGGAGACTGGGTCTTCTTCCTCGGTGTTGGTTTAACATGGAGCTGAATCTGTGGAGCTCTTAATTTAATTTATTTTTAAAGTGAATTAATGTTTGTAAAGTAAAGTGCGAGTAGCAAATAGAAAGCTAAGTGTTTATGCAAGAGCTAGACTGTTTATTTTTTTAAGAATGGTGAACGAGTTAACATTAATAAAGCGAAACAAAATTTCTGAAGTTGGTGTTGTTTCAGTATGGACTAATTCATTGGTGAGTTCAAGCCAACTCTTCAACTTTAAACTCATATTTTCTTTTTCTTTATCAAAAATCAAAATTCATTTAAGAACTTTCAGAAAGACTATCTAATTCAGAGAATTAATTAAGATTTCATTTTATGTCCAAATAATAATTGTATTGATTTTTACTTCTTCCCTTTGTCTCAAAAATACTATTTTATTTTTGTCAAATTAGAATTATAACTATCCGGAATTTCATAGGTAGGATTGGGATCTGGTTAAAAAAAGAAACATTAATAAACCCACAAAAGTTCCAATTGTTGTTATTATATACATTTATTTTTATTGTAGTCTAAATTACATTTTATTTCAACAATCCATTTTTTAGTCAATGGTCTCGAGTATTGAGAGTCGTCGTGCCATTGTCTGATTTAGCCGAGGTAAATGTTTTATTTATTATTATTTTTCTTCCCAGATCCTAGGAGTGGCGCCCAACAAATAGCACATTTTTTTTTACATCTTGACATTAACTGTTGTTATGTAAACAAGATTCAGAAGACACTAATACTAGACACAGAGAATTATAAAATTTATAAATACATAATTTTTTTATTATCACAACACTCACGGCTTACAGAAACTTCTTTGATAGTGGCGGAAGAGACATTCCATCTAATTTGATTAATTTTATTAAATTTATCAAACGTTATACCTTACAGGTCTTCTGAACTTGAAAGAGGCTTTATCACAATGAACCTTATAGTTACGGATACTAGATCAAGATTAATAATTAGCCATGCGTCAAATATTATGTTCATCAAACTCTATGGACTTTAGATTAAACAGTGGAAACTAGATGGTTAGGTACTGTACGTCAGTGGTTGAGGAATCATTGCTCAGCAACTGATACCCATAATAAAAGCCAATACTTAGATATTGTCATTAATAATTAAAAAGGTATGAGCTGAGATAAATTTAATTAATAAATTGAATATTGAGTATAAATATCGTTATGATTTACACTTTTACAAGTTATTTATACTACAATTTTGTCTGTTTTTCCCTTAACACACTTTGATACCTTAAAATATTTATCTTGACTATATTTAATATAATATTAGTCAAGTTGGTCAAACTAACAAACATGACATAATACACAATTAATTTGCACACAAGTTTTTTAAAGAAAGAAAAATTAATACATATTAAAACAATAAGTTAAAACATATATATTCAAAGGTTAGTGATTACTGGAATTATAAAAGTTGTAATATTCAAATAACTCTCTTAAAATATTTAGCCCTATTTTTATTAAAAAAAACTATCTTAGTCTTTATCTGAGATTTTTGTTCCCGTTTTCCCTTTCAGTGTTCCAGTGTTTGATGGAGATTACTGGAATCTTAGATATCCGAAATGTTTCGATACTCGATTTTACCTACCATTCATGAAACTGTAAAATTGAAATCAGATAAAATCAGTCAAAGACGCAGAAAGTCCAGTGGACCAACTTTGTAAATTCCTTTAAGGGGCTAAACTAAACATTGTCTCACTACGGCCTAATTACATCCATGGAGTTATGTAAGTCATACCTCATAAATGACCTTTTTATTATTGTTAAACGTAATACTCACCTATATTAGTTATTAGTTTATTCTTATTGATTACAGCAGTGTTTGGCTCCTTCAACACTTCATGCCATATTATAAAATAAGATTACCCCATGTATTGCTTTACCATTCACGACCACGGGCCACCCATTCCAGTTCTATTACAGACGGCTGAGACAATAGGCCTAAAAAGGATGGTGCAACCTTTTCAATTTTATACTTGTGTACACACTTTTACATTTTGAAATTATTTACATTGTATTTGGGAATCAAATGCGTAAAAAATTCTGCTTCCTAAATAGGTTATAGTATTGGTAAAAAGGAAGGTTAATTTATAGGTAGTGTATCCACATTCGTGAGGGAGGGTGGGGAGAAAAAATTTAGAGAAAACTACCCTCAGTACAACCGACTGAGATGTGAACCCAAATTTACCCGTTTATGGCAGTCTAGCAAATTATGAATGTGACAGGTTTAGACTATGTGACCACCGAGGGGAGTAAAGGATATTAAATTTCGGCTACGAATAAAACTATATCTTTACTAACAATAGCTATCATTAGACTTTACAGTTTAATATTGATGCAAATCGTTCTTAGGTTTAATAAGAAATTAACAAAAAGAGCAAATGCATTATATATATATTGCATCGTACCAAGTATCCACATTGAGAAAATATCTTCTAAACAAAAAATAAACTAAAGTTTGGCTTTTTTATTCCACATATATCAATAAATGAATATAATATAATGTTTATAAAACATCCCAGTAGCATCATGGATTTTACATTTCTCTACTAATCACCCCCAGTCCCCCCCCCCCCCCCTCTACATACCAACTTTTATTTTCTATACAAATACATAGCTTGAAGATAGCGATGTAGTCAAGTGTGAGAGAGATAGGGTCTACTTCTATCTCCGTCACTCTTTGAGTGGACCAAAACGAAGATGCTGCAGTCTCTGGAAAAAAAAATGTTGTGATTCCTAACCCTTGAAATGCTCTAAAATATAGACCTTTACTAAAAAAAAAGATTTATGGAAGGAAATACTAGTTCTTAACATTGTTATAGAAACACTACACCAAAGAGCATACATTAAATAATATTAACTGTTACTTACTTACTCCATGGCTTTAGGAACTAGGAAACACTATTACATAAAGTTGGGTAAAGAGAAATATCTTTGTCCACCAAAGTGCATAAGAATCAAATTCATTTACTGTATTCAAAATATAGATCCTTATAGCTCAGAGAGTATTGATTGTCTAGAAATGTATTCAAAGAAATATATTTATCTTGAAACATACTACAACTTTTCAATGATAAATTATTTAGTGTCTCAAATAGCTACGGACAAATGACTAAAATCGGATATTTCACTTCTGTAAGGTAACTTCAAGGTCATTTTCATGAGAAGGTTAGTATTTTCATATTGTTTATAGTAATAATTAGTGTCTAGATATAACAGTTACTCAAAATAATTAGAGCAAGTCTCAAGAAAATCAATTTTCTCTATTTTCCCTTTATTTAAACTACCCTTAAATTTAGGGTTGGGTATCTAATTCCTAAAATACCTCGGGGGGACCTTATGAACACTCAGGTAACAAGTTATAGTCCTATATCTAGAAAAATCTCTGCTCTAGCCAGAGGTAGAGAGAGACAGCCTCGTGAATACCACTTGTTTGTTTCGGGGGCTCATGGAACGTTGACTTTTATCAAAGTTTGAAATTTGAACTTTCTTACGAACAAAATACTTCTTTCCCAAGGTGTAAAGAGAAAGTAGAAAGATGGTATAAGATTTTTATTAAAATATATAATAGATCACTAGGTCTTAGATTTATCAATATACATTCAATTTTCAAGAGATCATTGTAAATTACCATTTATGTCGTTTTGTAAATCTAAACAATCTTCAGTGTATTTGATAATTTTCTATAATTTGATACTGTCTGCAAAGATTTTAATAACTATTAGATTAGTTTAAATATCATCCAATATAATCAATAAACACATTAAAGATAAGAGGACCTAATTTAAAACACTGCGGTACACTACAAGGTGCTAGCAACATGTTGGGGGGGGTGTAAATATATTTTAAAATCGTGATATTTCATTCAAATAAATGATAAACTAATTTACATTTGTGTTGGACAGGCCAAAACTAGAAAGTTTTGAGAGCATAATACTTTACTTTGGTCAAATAAATAGCATCAAGCTGGCTTTGGGTAGATACTTGAGAGGCAGCATATCCCAGAAATTCTACTAAATTGTTTACAGTATATGTATTTTTCTAGAGTCATGTTGAATTTAGAAGGGTTTATTTTTTAGGTGATGGGAAGTATACTGATGTATTTCTTTCTTAAATACTGAGAAATTTTTTTTAATCATTGGTACTCTATCTATAAATAGGTATGACAAATGATTGTTTCCATGTCAGAGGAATAGTTTTATTTGACAGATTAATGTTATATATACATGGAATGAAAGTAGGTCCCGAACGCATTTGAAATTAATAAATGACCTGTTATAATCTTGGGATTAATCTTTAGGTTTGACGGGGATACTATATTCACACGATTATTTTTAATATAGCTCAAAAATACTTGGGTTTGCTTTTGATACTATTTATCATTGAGTTGATCCAAATAACTTGGTCTATATTCAAAGTAATTTTAACTTATTTACGAAAATGTGAAAATTATGAATAAAATTCACTTTTATTTGCTTGTTTGGACTTAAAAAAAAAGAGATGTTTTCCTAACACAGTAACAAAGCCCATAAAAAACCAATTTATATTCTTGGAGAAATTTTTAATAGTAATTTGAAAATATGCATTTTCACTTTCCTAAAAACTAAATTGGTAAAATTTTCTGTGACCAAGTTAACATCAGTTATTGAATAAACACAAAACCAATCAGTAGTGTCCAGATCATTGAAAAGGTTGCAATAACCACCACGTGCATAATCAAGATATAATAATAATAAATAATAATTAATAATAATAATAATATAATAATAATAATAATAAATATCAAATAATCTTTCAAACCTATGTAAGTTTTAATCAAATAGCTCAAATAATTTTCAAAATGTTTCATAGTATCAAAAAAACAGTTTTTAAGCTACCCTCAAATATATTTATATATTAAATATATTTTTATTTAAAACGAAAAACAATTTCTAGATATAGTAGTGTGATTATGTTCTGGTAATAGGGCTATTTGAGTAAAAATAAGTATTTAAATTACTGTACAGCTACTAAGCACTTATATGTTAGGATTATATTTGGGTAGTGAGCGAATGAGTTACTGGCGGAAAACCTGCGTGAATAAATTTAGTCTTATTCTTTTGAACTACTGAAAAATTAGTTTTTCAAAATTCAGATTGACATATACTTTAAGTGATGTAAGTGATCTTCTTTAAGTTTCAAGATCTCACACTTTTGTAGTTTATTTTGAGATAATTTTATTAAATAGTAGTAAAAAGTACTACAATATTAGTATAAGATATACATTATCTTACTCTATCTGTGTGACATTACAAAAATGTATATAGTTCAATTCTAGCATTAAAACATTTTTTTAAATCAAAACATGTTATACTTACAATTCACTATTTGACTATTTACAATTTACCATATGGCATAAACACTTAATTACAACACTAATATATTAGAAATATATTTTTCTATGGATCATAAACCCAAATAAGAATATTTATTTGACCACACAGAAGTTTTATTTAAACTAAATCATATGGGTCAGTACCGCACGAAGATAGAATGGTGTTCGGTCCGTTTCATCTTTGTTAATGTTCCAAGACATTCATCCCCAACTCGGATCTGAGTGTCCACATAACAGAAGGTATTTTTCAGCATAAGATTATTATAGAAAGTTGGGTGGTCACACTATGCTACAACTATACGGTTCTCTTTCTGCATACTCTAAATAGGGTGAAAAACAGTGGGACCTGTTGGTTATCTCTGGCATCCTAATACATACGAAAACCACACATTTATATAAATGGAGATATTCTCAAATATTTAAAGGAAAAAGTGCTACGACTAAGAATAGGATATGTGTAGTCGTTTTGTTAGGGCTTAATTTATACTCAGGAATTCACCAAATTGTCACGTTTTGATTAACGTAAAATATTCATATTTGTATATATTACTTCAATTCCAAAAATACACAAACTTGAAAATAACCCAATGCTAACAAGGTAAAACGGTTGCTTTTAAATGTTCCAAAGTTAAAGGCTTGAGATTAGAGTACCACTTATTAGAGGCGACACTCATTTTCAAATATGTCGTCAGAGATCCACTTGTTGTAAAATCCACCTTGAAATAATCTACTATTAATCATATCAAACTTTTCCCTAAATGGTGACATGTATGGAAATTCGTGAACCATAAGACAATTAAAAATACATGATTCCATGATGTGAAGAAGACTTTGTCCATCTTTGTGGTAACGATTTATTTTGGAAACTCCTTCCAACATTTTATCAATAGACACTGTACTAACATTTCTACTATAAGCTATCGCATCAACGACTTTTACCAGATCATTTTCGGAAATAAATCTGGAATATAAACTAGTTATAACAGTGTCATTAGTATCAATGTAATATTTCAACATGTCTATAATAGGATTGTTATAACTTATAGTGGGTATCATGATGAAAAGACCAGAATCATCTAGTTCTTCCAGTGTATTGATATCAGAATAGTAATGAGGTGTTGTTAAGTAACTGGCCAAAGAGCCGGTGTATGAGTTTAATATCAACAAACTGTACCATAAACATAACATTACAAATATTCTCTCTGTAAACTTTGTCGGGGTTACAATTGTTGCACCACTCAGGTGTATGCGGATCATCTCCAGAGCAGTTATAAGCTCAAAGCTCCTGTCCCATTTCAAAACTTTCCACACAGAAATTAGAAATGGTAGCGTAAATACATAAACTATCCATGTAATTTTATTAAATGGTAGAATTAAATTCAAATATTGGGGAATTTGTTGAGCCTTGGGGACAAGCACTTTTAAACAAGAAACATCATATGGGTAGGATGAAGTTTTTTCATTCCCTACATATTTTATGAAAGCATTTCCATAAATGTCACTTTTCAAGTACTTACCATTATTCATGTCAATTTTCAAAGAACCATTTAATATGTTCACAAAAATTTTTAA
>JBCFYV010000003.1:6253852-6264770 GCA_039000515.1 Timema cristinae
GAACTACTGAAAAATTAGTTTTTCAAAATTCAGATTGACATATACTTTAAGTGATGTAAGTGATCTTCTTTAAGTTTCAAGATCTCACACTTTTGTAGTTTATTTTGAGATAATTTTATTAAATAGTAGTAAAAAGTACTACAATATTAGTATAAGATATACATTATCTTACTCTATCTGTGTGACATTACAAAAATGTATATAGTTCAATTCTAGCATTAAAACATTTTTTTAAATCAAAACATGTTATACTTACAATTCACTATTTGACTATTTACAATTTACCATATGGCATAAACACTTAATTACAACACTAATATATTAGAAATATATTTTTCTATGGATCATAAACCCAAATAAAATATTTATTTGACCACACAGAAGTTTTATTTAAACTAAATCATATGGGTCAGTACCGCACGAAGATAGAATGGTGTTCGGTCCGTTTCATCTTTGTTAATGTTCCAAGACATTCATCCCCAACTCGGATCTGAGTGTCCACAAACAGAAGGTATTTTTCAGCATAAATTATTATAGAAATTGGGTGGCCACACTATGCTACAACTATACGGTTCTCTTTCTGCATACTCTAAATAGGGTGAAAAACAGTGGACCTGTTGGTTATCTCTGGCATCCTAATACATACGAAAACCACACATTTATATAAATGGAGATATTCTCAAATATTTAAAGGAAAAAGTGCTACGACAAGAATAGGATATGTGTAGTCGTTTTGTTAGGGCTTAATTTATACTCAGGAATTCACCAAATTGTCACGTTTTGATTAACGTAAAATATTCATATTTGTATATATTATTCAATTCCAAAAAACACAAACTTGAAAATAACCCAATGCTAACAAGGTAAAACGGTGCTTTTAAATGTTCCAAAGTTAAAGGCTTGAGATTAGAGTACCACTTATTAGAGGCGACACTCATTTCAAATATGTCGTCAGAGATCCACTTGTTGTAAAATCCACCTTGAAATAATCTACTATTAATCATATCAAACTTTTCCCTAAATGGTGACATGTATGGAAATTCGTGAACCATAAGACAATTAAAAATACATGATTCCATGATGTGAAGAAGACTTTGTCCATCTTTGTGGTAACGATTTATTTTGGAAACTCCTTCCAACATTTTATCAATAGACACTGTACTAACATTTCTACTATAAGCTATCGCATCAACGACTTTTACCAGATCATTTTCGGAAATAAATCTGGAATACAAACTAGTTATAACAGTGTCATTAGTATCAATGTAATATTTCAAACATGTCTATAATAGGATTGTTATAACTTATAGTGGGTATCATGATGAAAAGACCAGAATTTATCTAGTTCTTCCAGTGTATTGATATCAGAATAGTAATGAGGTGTTGTTAAGTAACTGGCCAAAGAGCCGGTGTATGAGTTTAATATCAACAAACTGTACCATAAACATAACATTACAAATATTCTCTCTGTAAACTTTGTCGGGGTTACAATTGTTGCACCACTCAGGTGTATGCGGATCATCTCCAGAGCAGTTATAAGCTCAAAGCTCCTGTCCCATTTCAAAACTTTCCACACAGAAATTAGAAATGGTAGCGTAAATACATAAACTATCCATGTAATTTTATTAAATGGTCAGAATTAAATTCAAATATTGGGGAATTTGTTGAGCCTTGGGACAAGCACTTTTAAACAAGAAACATCATATGGGTAGGATGAAGTTTTTTCATTCCCTACATATTTTATGAAGCATTTCCATAAATGTCACTTTTCAAGTACTTACCATTATTCATGTCAATTTTCAAAGAACCATTTAATATGTTCACAAAAATTTTAACAGGATTAATTTCATATTTTGTAATGTTTTGTTTTAAAAATGATTGTGGAAAAACAACTGCAACAATTTCTTTTCCAAAAATGTCGTTTAGTTTGTCATCAAAAATATCTGACACACTATATTTAGTTAAATATCTCTCTTCTGTAATTGTTGTTCCTTTTCTCAAAAATTGATTGTAATTATAAGTACATATTTGTTTTTGAATTGTAGTTTTATCTGGTGGTAAGTCACAAGTATGTATAATTACAATATTTAGCAAATTATATTGCTTCCATGTCTGTACAGATGATGTTCAAATGTGTTTATATCTACAGGAGACGATGAAGAAACTATAATTGTTAATCGAATATCTGGCTTCCAAAATGAGTTCAAATAATTTTTTTCTAGAGTATCCCAAATCTTGTCATTCAATTCATCAACAAAAATCATTAAACCTTGTGCACAGCCTATTTTGTTAAATATATCAAAATCATCTGAAAAGTGTTTCAACATGGGGTTTTTCTTAAGTATTTCAACTGTTAAAATAGGAGTCACACTTTTGTTGTGAACAAAACTACTAACCTCATTTGATATTGCAAACTGGATTTACCTTCAAACAAAATCATTAGAAGTAAAACCTTGTTCATGTAGAATTTGTTGAAGAAGCTATTGGTTGTTTCTACAAGAGAGCTATATTTTCCAATAGGTTGTGCATATACTTGTTCCAATGAAGATATTTTGCCATACATTCCAGTAACAATTTGTATTGCAATAGAAACATGTATATACATCTTCACGATACTCATCAATGTGTTTATTTAGTCAAATTATATAAATATGTTTTATTACATTTAAAGAAAGCTCTATTTAAAATGTGAGCCAGCCAGCAGGTTGGTTTTGACTGTCGGTTTTATCCAATATAATGGTTCAGGAAAAATAAGTAGTTTCTAGTATCCGTGTCTTGAACTCATTGATCTGGAACATTGGTAATGTTACCAAAAATAATTGGTATTTCAAATAAATACGTCCAGGATATCTTAGTTTATTGATTAATGGCACATTAAAACCAACGATCTGAGAACGCCCTGTCAGGACACATTGACAAACAATAATTTTAGATTACATTTAAAAGAAACTGTTTTCTTACACATTTAAATCAATGTTATCATAACTGCTTGAAAAAAAAATTACAACTACAGACAAAATTAAATAGAAAATACAGTCTTGATTTTTTAAATTAAAGCTAAAATCTTACTAGAGACTAGAAAGTACTAACTTAAGAATTAATTATTAACTAAAGGTTAATTAAACTAAGACTTAGATAGAAAATTCAAGGTTAACTATAATAAAATATATAAATTTGCAATTAAATAAATTAGATGGTTATAAAATTGGTAGATTAATTGAGTGAATATAATACTCAAAAGATTTATTATATTATGTTTTAATAAAGAAAGAAAAAGTCATGTATATAAAATTATTTTAATAAATTGATAAAACATCATCAACTGGAACTAAACATGTGGTGGACGACAAGTCTAAAATACACATATAACCTGTTATAATATTAGTTACAAAACTTGGATACAATAAATTGATGACAAAAACAAAGTTTTAAATCAACAGTGTTGTAAAATAGATGGTGAAAGTAGAATTAGTTAACATCTCTCAATGAATGTTCGATTAAGTAGTTAAGTGATCTGTAAAATCGATTTGGGAAATATTAATTTTTTATTTTTAAGGTTAAGAAGAAATCTAAGTCTTTCCTTGTTCCAGTTCCATTACTCCCTGTGAAACCCAGCCATTAGAAGGTTGCTGGTTTTTAATCTTCCGAATGTTTCGGTAATAAATACCATAATCTTGGATTTTGTGAAAATTTAAAATTAAATAACCATGAATAAAACCTGAGATTTATTTTGTGCATAATTCTAGATAATTACCGGTATATAAATGAATTTGTAAAAGGCAATTAATAAACAAACAAACTTACCAAAGTCGTTGTGCGGAAGACAAAGTGCTGTTACGACCGAGAGAGGGAATCTAACCAGAAGAGAAAAGATATGTGCCAGAAACAAAATACTTAATAAATAACGAGCTGAGCAAGTAAAATTGTCATTAGCACGGTTTAAACAGATAATAGGGAAACTACTATTCAAACAGTGAATGTAAAATGATCCATTAAAGCAAGGATAGATAGAATAATTGTAAGGATTATACAAGTGAAGGAACTAATCTTCTCGACTCCGGATCGGACGGGTCATTATCCACGCTAGAAGGAAGAGCAGATAATTATTGTGGTTACAGATTTTACTGTTTTAATTAGATGGTGTTCACAAAATTTGAGTTTTATAGTTGTAATTGTTCAGTTAATGATTTATTTATTTGGAATAAAGTTGTTGTATAAAAAAATCCTGTGTTTAATTTCGTACCTTTATGAGATTGTGAAGAGGTTTCATACATTAATCTATTGGTTGGGTTGATGGTTAAAGTTTTTTAAATGTCTATAAATTTTAATTTGGTCTTATTGTGTTTAAAATCAGAAATCAGCTCTTTACGACGAACCCTAAAATTATGGCCAATCTGTCCAATGTAGATACTCTTACATCCACAAGTGAGTTTATAAATTCCATTTTTATTATATTTATCATTTTTATTTAAATGGTTGTTGCTAAGATGTTGCAATGTTGAGATTATACTTTTTGATGATATTTGTGGTGCGATGGATTTCAGGACCAGTGTAAGTAAGATTAATACATTTATTCTTTTGATTAGAAATATTTTGGCTATCATTAGTAAGGGGGGTTGAGAAATTATTATATCTTAATTTGTTTTTCTCTTTGTTTATGATTTTATAGATGTTAGAGTGAGAAAACCATTGTTAGTGACTTAATTTGATTGTGTTAACTCAGTTTTGTAGTTGTATTTACTGAGTGGGATACTTAGTAACTGGTGAAACTAGACAATTGAAGGCAGCGAGTTTATAAGAAATGGGATGATAGCATCAGTACGGGTGGGTTTCCTGTAAATTTCGTAAATTAATTTTTTGTTAAAATTTTTGGAAATATTCATGTCTGAGTAGATGATACTGCCATTATTTTCATTCTCAATAGTGAAAGAAAAATTAGGATGAATGTTGTTGATTAGTGTAAATACATCAGAGAAGTTGGGGTTATTGTCATAAATAGTTAGGATATCGTCAACATATCTGCAATAAAATTTTATGTCTAGTAAATTGTTTAGATTATTGAAGATGATAGTTATATTTTTGTAAGAATATTTCTGACATAAAACATGATATAAGGGATCCCATTGTGAGAACATCATTTTGTGAAAAAAACTTAATGTTGAATTAGAAATAGTTTTGGTCGGTGACAATTTGAACTAGATTGGAGATTTGATCAATGTACTCTTTGGTGAAGTCCAGCAGTGTTATAGATTCTTTGATGATTTTAATGGTTTCTGATACTGGCACATTCGTGTAGAAGTTGGAAATGACTAATGATATAAATTTGGTATAAGGATGGTATGGAAGATTAAAAACCAGCAACCTTCTAATGGCTGGGTTTCACAGGGAGTAATGGGACTGGAACAAGGAAAGACTTAGATTTCATACTTAACCTTAAAATTAAAAATTAAAACAATTATATTCCCCAAATCGATTTACAAGATCACTTAACTACTTTATCGAACATCATTGAGAGATGTTAACTTACTAATTCTACTTTCACCATCTATTTTACAACACTGTTGACTTTAAAACATTGTTTTTGTCACCAATTTATTGTATCCAAGTTTTGTAACTAATATTATAACAGGTTATATGTGTATTTTAGACTTGTCGTCCACCTACAGTTTAATTCCAGTTGATGATGTTTTATCAATTTATTAAAATAATTTTATATACATGACTTTTTATGCTCATTAAAAGCATAATATAATAAATCTTTTGAATATTATATTCACGCAATTCATCTACTAATTTTATAACCTTCTAATTCATGTAATTGTAAATCTACATATTTTATTATAGTTAACCTTGAATTTTCTATCTAAGTCTTAATTTGAATCACTATCACTCCTTACTTTAAACTATTTTAGAATGTTTTCTAAAATGTAATAAGGTTAAGTTTTACACATTTTAACAATCTCTTATAAGAATTAGATTTTTATGGAATGAGACAAATTATTGGTGTTGTATTTGTGTTTATAATCTATTGAATTTTGTAAAAGTATTGGAATATTTTATTTCAAAATTATCACGTGCAATCTGAATATGTTTTTGATTTATTATTGATAGTTACATACCTCGCTTTAAAAGAACAAAACACTAAATTTAAACTACTAAATTCACGTGTACATATGAAAGTTTAAACCTTATGGTGAAATTTAAAATAAGGCCGTCTATTTATTACTTTTATAGTCTAGTAGAAAGGGAATAATAGTATTTTGATTTTAGCAAATGTTCTTTGACAATTTTCTGATAAACATCAATAAAAATAATGTTTTATATAAAATGATACTCATATATTGTTTTAAAAGAATTGCATTTAATGATATAGCGCGGTACACATAAATAATATTTACTGATAATAGAATAAAAACAATTTAACCTTCATAAAATGACATTTCTATTTAGTTTTCAAAGATATTACAAACCAAATAATGTTTACAATAACTTATTTTCTCATTATATTCCCACTTATTATTATCATAGTTCAAATCTTCATTTGGAAAATGTTTAATGATTCTTTTAAATGGTAACCTTGTATTCATATGGAGAATAGTTCATTATGTATTTCTGAAGATTTGAACAGTATAAGCTATCTGTAAATAATATTACAATCCATTTTAATTCAAATCCAAATTACATAAATTTGTGTGGATAATGTGAGTCAGCATTACCTAGTCTTTTTATTTTTAGCTCTGACAAGACATCTTGTGAATGTGGGGAATGCCAGGTCTCCACCGTGGTTCGGATTCCACGTTAAACTGTAGGTCCTCCATTTCATCTCACAATCACCCTACCATAACATTAGCGTAAGTGCGTATAACCCGAACGGTAGTAAGACGCGGTGCTAATAATATTTATTTTTAGGATGACGAGTTTGTCATTGTAAGAATCCAGGTTAGGTAATATGAGTGGTTTTTGTTGAAAGTCTTTTAATCTCCCATCACGCAAATGCAGACACAATTTGTGACCTAATCTACATATATACATATACGGTGTATTCATGTTAATTGGGACATATCTGGACTAGATAATCACTTAGGCCCAATTAAGTGGCTGCCCTAACTAAACAAAATTTTAACCAATCAGATGAATAACATATTCTAACAAAGCAAAAAAGTATGGACATAGTAAAAGGAATGATAGTTTTAAAGAAAGTACCATTTATCTAATTTTAATGGTACAAATATTTATTTAAAAATTACTAAAGCTAACAAACATATAATAATTGATATGTGTAAAATTAAGATACAATCAAAATAATGGCTGTGTCAAGCAAAGGTTACACATTATTAAATGTTATTTCATTGTCAAAATCATCACGTGTTCACTAATGTTTTCTTTAAGGACTGTAACTGAACATGGTCAGCACAGGTAATGTTGCTAAAGAAACTTCCTCATTGCCTTAAATCACGACCTCACTGCCACAATTAAACAGTGAGTTGCCCCAAATGAACGTATAATAAAGTACATTTTCCATTGCGCAGTATTCAAACAAAAGGTTTCCACTATTAATGTATGTCCAGTTAATGAACAATTTTATAATATTAAACTTAATGTATTTATGTATGTTAAAATATTCTCTTTTGGTTTAACAAACTTGGGTAGTCATTTTATATTTTATTTTCTATGTTATTGACAAGAGATTGTATCGCCATATTAAAATCCTAACTTTGCTAACAGACTTCCACCACTTTTTCGAGTATTTTATGAACAAGTAACGAAAAGAACTGTTCCGCACAGTTTTTTCCTTTTTCTGGGTTTTAAAAGTTAACAAAATATGGTAGGGTCTCATGAAATTGAATGATTCTAGAAGCTTTTTTTTTTTCAATCAAAAAGGAAAGGGCTCTTCCAACGTCACTTAGCCTGCAACCCCGCTGTAGATAAGGTCCGTGGCACGTTAACATCAAATCTTAAACTTCAATTTCCGAGTGTGATAATTTCTGTATATCGAGTGTCATTAAATTTGAATAAATCAAACATAATTTATAGTCCTGTGTTTCCTTTATATAATAAATTTAATGTAAAAATGTGTGGAAAATAAGCCCATGACTAATAACTTACAGGTGTGAATAGAGTGCCCGGGAAATGTAACGTTACGGTTACAATTTCCAACGTGAAGGCGTGAGGAGAAGAAAAATAACTCTTCAAACGGAAATATCTCAGCCAGAATACTTGTTTTTATCTGTTATTAAGGATTAGTCTAAAAAACAGCTGCTTCGATTAACTTGTGCCCCAGTTGATAGCAATTTACTGTATTTTAGTCATTCTAAAACTATTTCATACAATATCCATTATAGTTATTTAAATTACCTTCATTATTGTGCTGAGCCTTATACGACTGATAGGTTTAAACTCCAAGTTGACACGAACATTATGATGAACGTATAATACATACTATTTTAACTAACACATTTACACGAATAATACCTTATTGTTTCCAGTATAAAGATAATACACACATTGAGTACCTCTTTACTGTGCGCATTCATTAGCCCAACATTTATCAGTTTACCATGGGTTTACTATAACAACAACATAACCTCAATATAACATCAATTATTGGCCAACTCACTCTTTACTATCAAGTTACACGATGAATATAAACCAGCAAACGACCTTAGTTACACGACCGGACATCATAGCTTAAAATGAGATTTCAAATAAAATTCATGTAATAGAATAATAATAATGTTTTTTATTTCATTGTCATAAAAGTTTATTAAAACTGTGTAACATAAGTTTTCACTTGTTTAGTTTTAAGGAACACTTCGTGACAAAATTTTACAAAATCATTGAGACGTTATCTATAATTCCTGAAAAAAAATATATATATATTGAAAAATGGTTTTATTAATAGTCTAAATAAGTTTAAAAAGAGTGTGGAAATCGTGGCAATGTCCCACTAAGTGTTTTTAAGTGGGAAATTATTGTAATGTTTAACTGCATATGAGAAAGTTTACCTATATGAACTATATTTTTGTCAGAATTTCCAATTAATAACAGTATTTGGTTGGCTCTTATTCAATTCGTTATTTTATATTGAAATGTGTAGTATTAATACTGGCGTTCACATGAGTTATTTTACTCCATAAACACAAGATAAGTATATTAATAGTGAACGCATTATAGCTACTTACACTAGAGTTATTTCTTTTCATAATCTTATATATAAGTTGATAAGCCCATTCTCAGATATAGATATTACGAGGTATTCTCTGAGTACATTTTGAAAAACAATACCTCATTTTAAAGTTTGGGGGCCAGGCTGTCGGGGAAAAAATAGTAGTTTCCAATAAAAACTGATTTTCCAAGAGAATTATCCCTTTTTCATTATTTGCTTACATCATCAAGGAAACCCTGATTTGTCAATAAAGTATTTCTTCTTGGGTATGAATAATAGTTAATTTTACAAATAAAATTATTCTTCTTGGCTTAAAATAATAACTCAGCTCTTACTTAAGTTGTGCTGTGAGGAAAATATATAAATGATGGACAAAATGTATATGTTACTATCAAATCCGATTCGAGTACAAGCTAGATCAGACTAGGCTAAATTGATATAACCTAAGAGCTTCAGGATGCACTAGCCTAGACTTGTCTAAATTATTTATTCCTTAAAATTGTATATAACTCATAGTCATAGGATAAACTAGTACGGCGTACAATTTTAATAGGCTAGAACAAGGTTAGGTTATATTAGGTTAGCTAGGCTAGGTTAAATTAGGTTAGCTAACAACATTTTCGTACGAACTGTGCATGATTAAACATGTTCAAGGTCGAGTAATCGTTTGGGTTAAGAAAGATTATCTAAAAACATCAAGCTCTATCGTGTTATCCTACGAGCTGCAGGATGTATCAACTCGTCCTAGTATGATCTATTCTGTTCTAGAAGTGGGTTTATACTGTAACATATATAAACTAAACAAATCAATGATAGTAGACTATAAATATACAATTCTGTTTTCATAGATACATTTATTTTTTACTATTGAAAGGCTACCCCGATCACAAAATGGCCGTTATAATAGCTGGTCCTAGCACATCATTTACCTACATTATTTAATTGGGGAAATAATTTCCTAGACTAGGGAATCTTTGAATTTCGTTATTGTTAAATAACATTTATTTCGACAATATTGACTATAGCTCAAAAATTAAAAGTTTAAATTGTCAATTTCGCGAAAACCATTTCTAACTTTATTTTTTGCCCATGAAATTGTATATTAAAATGTTACAATTATGTTTCAATACATTTGGTATGTATTATGATTTTAAAAATTGATAAAATGATCTAGAAATGTGTTCATATAAACATTTTAATTGTTTAGTATAAGTTCTGGTGTTTATTTTTTCAAATAATATTTCAATAGGTTCAATTATGTTTCCATGTTACCCCTTGACCGTCTCAGGGTCCACTTGGTCTAAATCGATACTCTTTCAGTAGACTACTGTATATGGCCGATGACGGGGATATTGAGGTTAACTTACGGTCGGGTGTAATAAGTGTGGTATTTACTAAAACAATCCGGTTAAACTTCCGGTGAATATAACATTCTCCGTTCCCTAAAATCATTAGCTTTATTAATACATAATCGTATAACCTAAACCGGTAGTTAGAGACACGGTTCCAAATAAAAAATGTTGTGTACCTCATCTATTTTCTCACACATACACCTTGATCTCCCTCGCCCATATTATCTTCCACACTCTATTTCTCTCACATACTCTCTTACACACGATCTCTCTCACATATTTTCTCTCTAACACACTCTCTCTTTAACAATTTATCTCTCTCTCTTAATCCTTATCAAACGCTTTCTCTCACGATCTTCTCACACAAATGTTTACACACTCTAATTCTCTAACACTCTCG
>JBCFYV010000003.1:6264870-6293467 GCA_039000515.1 Timema cristinae
TTTGATGAACATAATATTTGACGCATGGCTAATTATTAATCTTGATCTAGTATCCGTAACTATAAGGTTCATTGTGATAAAGCCTCTTTCAAGTTCAGAAGACCTGTAAGGTATAACGTTTGATAAATTAATAAAATTAATCAAATTAGATGGAATGTCTCTTCCGCCACTATCAAAGAAGTTTCTGTAAGCCGTGAGTGTTGTGATAATAAAAAAATTATGTATTTATAAATTTTATAATTCTCTGTGTCTAGTATTAGTGTCTTCTGAATCTTGTTTACATAACAACAGTTAATGTCAAGATGTAAAAAAAATGTGCTATTTGTTGGGCGCCACTCCTAGGATCTGGGAGAAAAATAATAATAATAAAACATTTACCTCGGCTAAATCAGACAATGGCACGACGACTCTCAATACTCGAGACCATTGGGGAATACTTAGAATAAAATATGAGATTGACTAAAAATGGATTGTTGAAATAAAATGTAATTTAGACTACAATAAAAATAAATATATATAATAACAACAATTGGAACTTTTGTGGGTTTATTAATGTTTCTTTTTTTAACCAGATCCCAATCCTACCTATGAAATTCCGGATAGTTATAATTCTAATTTGACAAAATAAAATAGTATTTTTGAGACAAAGGGAAGAAGTAAAAAATCAATACAATTATTATTTGGACATAAAATGAAATCTTAATTAATTCTCTGAATTAGATAGTCTTTCTGAAAGTTCTTAAATGAATTTTGATTTTTGATAAAAGAAAAGAAAATATGAGTTTAAAGTTGAAGAGTTGGCTTGAACTCACCAATGAATTAGTCCATACTGAAACAACACCAACTTCAGAAATTTGTTTCGCTTTATTAATGTTAACTCGTTCACCATTCTTAAAAAAATAAACAGTCTAGCTCTTGCATAAACACTTAGCTTTCTATTTGCTACTCGCACTTTACTTTACAAACATTAATTCACTTTAAAAATAAATTAAATTAAGAGCTCCACAGATTCAGCTCCATGTTAAACCAACACCGAGGAAGAAGATCCAGTCTCCTACAGAAAGTCTTCCAAAATCAAATTTAAAAATGTTCTATTCTTTACTTCCAAGTCCAAAGAGAAAACTAATATACTAAACCAAATGATAAAATGTTGGCTATGGACTAGGGATAAAAATCAAATACAATGCAGGTTTAATATAAAGATTGAAATATATCCCAATGAATGAGAACAATGTTTTCTTAAAGAATTAAATGTTTATTTCCATCTGTCAGAAATTAAAAACGCGC
The DNA here is from genome assembly GCA_039000515.1 of Timema cristinae. Taxonomy (NCBI): domain Eukaryota; kingdom Metazoa; phylum Arthropoda; class Insecta; order Phasmatodea; family Timematidae; genus Timema; species Timema cristinae. The sequence continues at coordinate 6,266,158 of JBCFYV010000003.1, forward strand.
TAATTTGGAGTTATTTACATCTTGCCTTGTTTCCTTTTTTTCTTCTTTTACAATCACGAGACCCACCGCTCACTTGTTTGACAGATCTGCGCATGCGTTGAAATAAATCATGGTCGACATTCAAAATAAATAAAAGAAGCGTCAACAAACTTCTTAGAAGGATAATTAATATGTTTAATAAAAGGTAAGTGATCTTCCTTAAGTCAAAATTCCTTACTTAAATTATTTAAAACAATGCTATACGTTGTTACTTCTGTCCTTTTACTTTATTGAATGGATATAAATAGTATTATTTGTCAGGCTGGCAATACATCGACCGAACTTTGAAGTGCTTAATTTCAAACGAAAATAAATTTGAAACTCTTCACAAAAATTAGAAAAATATAGAGAAATAGTTGGTAGGGTGGCAAATAACGTCACAGTGCCCCCTTTTGTTGTACGAAATAATTTTAAGCCTACAAATTACTTTGTGGAACAAAATAAACGTTTTCTTTGCCACAAAGTAGGCCTAAAATTTAAAATATCACCATCTAACTTATTCTTCTTTAAATTAGTCTTATAAGAGTGCCTTTACTTTTTCTGGTTCAAGGCGATAAGTAAGGATGGCATAGTTCTTTCTATTGTCCTTCCGAAAATAGCTCCATTAGTAGAATTAACTTTAACTTTCAAGTTCACGTAGTAAGTCTGTAGCGATATAGACGGTTATTCAACCTACTATAACCTCTGCTGTAAAGGATCGCTCCTTATCACAAGTATAATGGCACATCCACCACGCCTTATATTTATACTTGACCATTATTGTTTAAACTTCCATCGAATAAAGAAATCTCATTTTTTGTCTTGTAGCATAAACCGAAGCACTTGCAGTGGAGCTGGATATCCAGATCGACTTCACTGAACCCGTTAAAGTCCGCTGAAAACACTTCCTTGGCTGAGGGTTAAGTGAGTTAAAATCCAAGTTTCCTCTCACTAAAATATCGGAACTGGTTGTGTATGTTCCCTTGAGGTCTTTCCTCGGAAATACATGTATTATTTATCAATTGGGTGACTTCATATAAAAATAAATCATATTTATATTGCACACAAAAGTAGGCTTAGTTTGAACACTTCAAAACTGTTGTTTGGTTTTGTTTGGTTCTTTACACAAAATCAAGAAATAAATTAAACATTTCAAATTTCCACCTTTATGGTCATTTACTTTGACACCTTCTTCAACCGATGAAGGTATATCATCACACAATATTCATTCTTAATACAAAAATATAGCAAAATGCAAATTCACTATGTGTAACTTTAGTAGTATTCTATTTCATTATCTATGTATATGTCCTATTATAACTTTTGAAAATTTAATTTCTATAATTTAATATTTCACACTATATTTGTGCCATAATTTGTTTTGACTTTTATTCCCTAGCCTGATGATGGAGTCGATGTAATACGCCGAAACATGTCGTAACCTTGGGCTGAAATATACCAGCTTTATGGAAAAGGAACAAGGGCATCAATAAGATAAGATAGAATTCAATATTTTAAAATTTACAATTCAATATCATTGTTCAATCTTAAACCTTTAATATTCCAATAACCATACAATTTATCAAGTTACCATCTTCACTTAAACTAAACTTGACTAAACCTATTATGTTTTAACTATTCATTTTTAATATGTTATATGTATACGTATTGTATTTAAGATGGTCTTGCTTTTTTAATGTTATAATTAATGTTGATTTGTTCTTTTAATTTAATCAATTTATGCTCAATCTACTCTACATATTACTTTTAATATGTTATGATGGTTATATATCAGAGTTCTTAATCTAATCATTCTGCACTCAATGTAAAGTTCATGGTTTTATTCCGGTTGACCTTTGCGAATTTGTAACAATTCCAAACTTCAACTAAACTTTTTTATATTGAATTCTACGTTTATGTTAATGTACTTTTGTAAGTGTGGCGATTAACTCTTGTGTTCCCAATGCCATAATGTAAGTATCTTTTAATAAACATAGTTACTTTGGATTTTTAATCTTTACATGTATCTTCATTAGTTAATTTATCACTATCTTACAGGTAGAGAAAGTATTGTAATAGTCAAAAAAATCGAACTCCAGATTTTGATGATTCTCGAAGTTTCATGACACCCTGAATCCGAAAAAGGGTTTTTTGAATTTCCGTATGTCTGTCTGTCTGTCTGTCTCTACGTCCAAATAGAGACAAACTTTTTTACTGATTGGGCTTAAACTTTGTATTTAGGGTTTTCATAGGGTTACCCCGAGGGTGTTTTGGAATTGGATATCAACCCTAAAATTAATGGTAGTTTACTGAAAAACAAAAAGAGAAAAAATCGATTTTATCAAAATAGGCTACAACGATTATGTTTAAATTTTATTTCTCAACACTTGTAAATATTCCAAACAAAATGGCTACTTTCAATATTTAATCAAAATGACTTTAAGGGCTCCGGTATGATGAGTAGATTAATTATTTTTAACATAACTCCGAAACAATTTGAGATATGAAGTTACATATCATTACATATATGTAGATCTATTTATTATACAAATATTTTATTAGAGGCATATTTTTATAAAACCAAAAACTTTCAAACTATACGCAAATATATATTTTTTAACTTTTTAAACACAATCGTAAACAAATCTAACCTGAAATGTTGGTGGATTTCAACTTCTCATGATCCTCCGAAACTTAAAAAATTGTCTTAGCAATGCCGTATTTCTGTGTGTCTGTTTAAACTTAAAAATAAGAGTAGTTTAGTAAAGGGTAAAAAGAGAAAAAAATCGATTATCACACAATCAGATGTAACGATTTTGATTAAAATTCGTATCCAGGTGTATATTAAGATTATAGATAAACTGGTTTTTTCCCCATGAAAATGAATATAGGGTCCTCTAAAGAAGTTGAATTTTACGTATTTCTGCAACTATTTGAGATACTAAATAACTTCTCATCGAAAAATTGTAGTTCTATTAAAAATAAAAACTTTTATATGATATACACTTTTATAAAACCAACCGTTTCTGAGATATTGGAAAATATACTAATATAATTTTTTTGAGCTTTAGTTGTAATTAGATACGTACAATAATTCTCCAATTCCATAGAGTAATTCAATAAAAGTTAGTCTCTCAAAAAGTTATTGTTGTTTTTCCTTAAACCTTTAAGAGAAATGTTTGTATAACAATGATCTAGCTCCTTCATTTTAGACTCAATAGTCAATATTTACATTTGATATTGGTCAATGCTTATAATTTAGGAGTTTAATAACAATGCGATGACATGAGGATGTGCAGCATCTAATCTAATGTCGAAAATTTGAACCGGAAGTGGAAAATTTAATATGAAGTGTTGACCTTTGTGGACCCAACATTGATCTTTTTTATCGGTCTAAACTTACGAATGAGGACATTAGTTCTTTAAAAGTAAATTATAAAATTTAAAACTGGAACTCAAAAATTTTTTGCATGAGTACAGTGTAATTTATGCTTGGGTTAGTGTATATTATTTCGTTTCTTATATATTTCGAGCTTTGAGTAATATCTCCTTTTTTTAACAATAGAACGAGAAATTCCATGCGGAGTTCCGTGTAATTTATTTTAAATAAGTCAAAGGGAAGGGTTCAATAAAATATGAAAAATAATATGTTATAACAAATATTGAACTATAAATATCTGGGTGAATAAATGGTAATAAAATACTTCTATATAAGACAATCTATATTGTGTGTTTTGAGATGTCAACGCTACGTATTTACCTGCTTAGGTGTCCACATGGTCTAAGACTTTATTCTTATAATAGACTTTACCACAAATTACAAGGAGATCAGGGTTCGAATTTCAGTCGGGTATAATGAAAGTGGTCTTTCTTACATCGTATTCCATTCCTCCTTCACGTAAATGCAGGTACACATCCTATATATTCACCCTTTCTCATCCTTACTTATAAGAGTAATTAGTACATATAAGAGATAGTAAGACAAATAAACTTACGGATTTATAAAATATTAATATATTTTTGTGAAGATAATGATACTCAATTTAAAATTTATATTAAATAAATATGATAAATCTTAAATTGAATAATTATACAAACTATAGCTATTATTTTCAAAATCTTTTAAATTGTACGATATTGTTTTCAGGAAAATATGCAAAAGATTGGATATTGAATAATTAGTTTTAACGTATTAAATGTTTATGAATGTGCTCAATTTGATGGTCAATATACAAGGTATACAAATTCTCATGACTACTTTCTATAAATTAAGCCAAAGACGTATGACAATGAATGTTAATTAATTTTTATTTTTGGAAAGGGATGCACCATCAAATAATTCAAATCCATCCAAGAAAAGTAAATTCTCAATTGCACTATTAAAATAAAAATATTTTATTGCCAGCATGAGAGTTCCGTCCATGCGTGTAGTAGTAGAATTTCCAGACATGCGTCAGTTCGTGTCACTATGCTTTTTGTACTGTGCATGAAGTAAAATGGGGCATCGATTGTTTTACAAGCAGAGTACAGTCCACCTACGTAATAATCAATATCTGTGTAAGGATCAACGAACTTTTCATATTATTTAAAGTGTCACCATGTAAATCACTCTAATTGGCTAAATTATGGTGACTAACAAGGCAATAATTGGTCCATAATTTATTATTTGATTGCGCCCAATATTTTGAGAAACATAAATACAAAATGTTAATTCATTTACACTTTCAAAGGGTGACCTGGTGGTCTAGGGGTAAGGTGTCAGACTTCTATGCTGGCGGCCGGGGTTCAATCCTCGGTCCCGGCAAAGATTTATCTGATTACCAAACCCTTCCTTCACCTCTGACAAGACATCTTGTGAATGTGTGGAATGCCAGGCCTCCACCGTGGTTCGGATTCCACGTTAAACTGTAGGTCCTCCATTTCATCTCACAATCACCCTACCATTACACATTAGCGTAAGTGCGTATAACCCGAATGGGTAGTAAGACGCGGTGCTAATAATAATAATAATATATTCACTTTCAATTTGTTTTTGTTATAAAGGAATTGTATTCTGGATATATAAACTCACCTCATGTATGAAGGTACATTTAATGTAAATAAGATAAATTTAATTCATTTAATTCATTCTGTAGTGTTTGTACGGTCTTTCTGACTTATTAAGATTAGGTTAAACTGGACTTCAGGTGACGGGGAGATCGGGGTTCAAATTCTGGTCTGACGTACTAAGTGAGGTTTTCCTAAATGTTCTTCCCTTCTTCCTACACACAAATTTGTATACATTTCCTCTATAATTATATAAGTATAGCCTAAATTATATCAGAGTTAAAACTAAAAATGTATGCATTGGGTCCGTGGACACCAGCAACCCTTAATCATCTTGTGTTTAACCCACGGGCTACCTGCAGCTCTTAAGCTTCTTTTGTCAAACCTATGGGCTACATGCATAGCTTTCTTTAGCTTCGTATATCTCTCACTAAACATTTTAAATAATTTTATTAAAAATTATTATTATTTTTATTATTAATCGCACCGCGTCTTACTATCCGTTCGGGTTATACGCACTAACGCTAATGTGTAATGGTAGGGTGATTGTGAGATGAAATGGAGGACCTACAGTTTAACGTGGGATCCGAACCACGGTGGAGGCCTGGCATTCCACATATTCACAAGTTGTGATTAATACACATCTTGTCAGAGGTAGAGGAAGGGTTTGGCAGTTTAATAAATCTGTACTGGGACCGATGATTGAACCCCGGACCACCAGCACAAAAGTCCGACACCTTACACCTAGACCACCAGGTCACCTTTCATTAAATTATACGTTTTAATATAAATAAGATTTTAAAGAACTCAAAATTGTATAATGTTAAACTTCTCCAGGACTTTAGCAAGATTAAAGAGAAGCAAGAAATGTTTGAGGAATAAAAATAAATATTTTTAAATTCACGATCAACATAATTTTTTTAAATAGCACATCTTTAGAATCTAAAGCTACTATCACACGACACTTGCTTGTACTAGAAATCAAGTGTGCTAGCTAGCGCCTAGATATCTGTATACTTGCTAGTACAATGGAAACGGGACTAGAGTATTTACACGCTGCTAGTTTGGTACTAGGTCCTAGTGAAATATTTATTGAACGTCAGAGATTAATTTTGGGTGCAGCAGCTGCATTAATTACTAATAGCGTATAACCCGAACGGGTAGTAAGATGCGGTGCTAAATATTATTATTTATTACTAATAAAGATATTAAAAAATATGAGAGGGAGCGTAGGAAAAAGAATATGGACATGGGACTGGTTGGGAAAGACGAAATAATAGTCGCAGGATGCTAAATCTGATACATTGGAGGTTAGGTAATATACATTCGGGGTGACACAAACGTTTAGTATCTCCCTAAATTTGTATTCATTTATTTACATTGTGGTCAGAGGCACCTAAGCTCATGGGTGTCCGAGTACATTATCCTTGATACACAAATGTTCTTTTATAGGCCTACGCACACTTTATATTCTAAAAAAAACCACCCAAGGTCGCCATGTTATCAAGTTTATTTGGATTAAAATTGTGTTCGTTTTTTAGATTACATGTTTTAAATTAAATTTATATATATTAAATATATTGTCATATTGTGGCAATTTGGTATTATATAAACAAAGAGTTTAGAATAATTTTCTGCCAACAACAAAATCACATTCCGATGACCATGTTGGCGTCATTTATACCATTTCTCTACACAACAGTCTCAGCGCGCATGATTGGTTGAATTACACAGACTAGTGTCAAAACTAGTACGAAAATAGCACGTGTTCTATCCTCACAACTAGTATGGTAGCCAGTACCAAGTGGCAGAACCAGTATACTTTTTCTGATTCACATGACGCTAGATTATGACGTGCTAGCTAGTGCTAGCAAGCTATCCCACTGGATTTCAAGTACGAGCTAGTGGCGTTTAGCTATTGACCTTCCAAACAAAATCTTAATATTTTTATATTGATTAAATCTTGCCTTAAAAATCTAATAATGTGTCTGGGTGAATTTAGTGCATTTTTCAATATTCCACGACTTGATAAGGTTTAATATCAAAGCAATAAAGGCTCGAACTCATTTTAAATAAGTAAAATAAATTAGTATTAAAGTTGAAATGTCAAAAAGAGAGTTTATATTGATTTTATAAAATGCATTAGTTATGTATGTTACTAATTTTAGATTTTAATAATTATATGAATAAATAAATAGAACAACCAAAATGTATTTACTTAGACCAACAAAATGTCGTGATTTTCATGTGGCCCTAAATCTATATACATATGTTCGGAAAATCATTGCCCAAACTGCTCAGGTAATTTGTTTGAACCAAAAATAATACAAAGTCCCTACATATTTACATCTAGCAAACTATGATAATACCATTAAATTGTGCTCTAACTTTCAGGGTACAGCGCCGGGAGAGTAAAGCTGTGCAAGTATGCGTGTACAGCACGTTGCATTGGTGTTACACGCATGCAATTTGTACAACTCAATATCTTGAACATGGCAGCAGAGTATACCATAGTTAATATTATTTTTTTATTAAACAACACACCACTCCATCTAGAATTATATATTTATTATTTACCTAGCCCCGCGTCTTATCTACCCGTTTGGGCTATACGCTTAAGTACTATTTACTCTAATGGGTTATGAATCGTGAAGGTTGAATTTAGGGGAAGGGAACCCGCACTTGTATGGAGGTAGAGTGGAAAACAATTTAGGAAAAACCACCCCCAGTTCACCCGACCGAGAATCGAGCCTCGATCTCTCCGTCCTCGGCAGCCTTGGTCAAAACAAAACTAGCATGTTAGCTAACTAAGCCACCGAGGTGGGTTATTTAAAAATAGGAATAGGTTTTGAGGGTCATCCCTTAACGGTCCTACATCATATAAAGCATATATCGTTACATGTGCAGTGACAAGCATGTATCTCTTATACAACCTGTTGTACACGCACGTAGCTCATATACAACCTGTTGTACACGCATGTAGCTCATATACAACCTTTTGTACACGCATGTAGCTCATATACAACCTGTTGTACACGCATGCTTCAACAGATCTTTCCTCCCGGCGCTTTACGCAGAAACTTTGAACACAATTTAATGGTATAGGCAAAATTTTCTGGATGGACATTTTTAGTGACTTTGTATTATATTTTGTTCAAAAAACTATATGAGTAATTTGGGCTTTGAATTTCCGGACCTGTATTTAATTTTAAAACTGAACGTGAACAAACATATTTAAACTCCTGGTATAAAGCACCAAGAGATGCACCTTTTCGGGATCAATAGAAATCTAGTTGTGTGGATAAATGTTTACCATTTTCATTGGAGCCATTCTCTCAAGCTGAATGGGTAGCAATTCCACTGGTCATCTCCGTCAGCCGTAAAACTCAAACGCCCAGTGGGAGAGGTTTTACAAAAGTTTTAACAAATACACTTATCATTGCCTATTAATTGTAATAAATGAAGTTGTCAAGAGGAGAAACTCCTTCGAGAACTTACTTGTGACCTATTCATGGGTTATAGACTAAATCTAAAACAGATTCTGGCCTTAGTTCGCAAGATTTTATAAATGTTTAAGCCAGGCTTTTAGCATCAACATCGCTGAACCCGTATAATACATGTCCAGTCACTTAGGGTCGATCCTATAGTCGTTTAGGTCCAAAGTTGGCAGTCAACCGTCCACACCTTCCATCAAATCACAAATTGATTCTAATAACCGCTCTATATTAATTGTTGTTACGTAGCAGTCCACAGATCTACAGCTGGACTTGTCTGCAACTGCCGGAGAGCATGGGTTGAAAGCCCAGGCGGGTGTAGTGAAATCTTATTTTTTTAGAGTGTTATCAAATCTCCCTTCTCACAAATGTTTGTACATTTCATCTAGGCTCTAGTTTCTCATCCTAACACTATAAGCGTATGAATATAGCTTAGATGGTCAGTAATATGGGGTGATACAAAACCTTCAAAATAAATCTTTATGGATTTCTCAAAGTTTTTGTCGCATAGAGAGAAAAATAAATAGAGCCACGTTAGTAAAATATTATTTACAGTATCCATGAGAAAAATTTAAAGTTTATTTGATATTTAAAAGTATTTTATTCGCCGATACCTCTTTAATGTAAGTTTGTGGTAATTACGAACCTATAAGTCCAAAGCTGTTACGAGGCGATTGTATGTTCTGAAATAGTAGTTAAGTTTTTTGTCTAATTTAAACTTAATTTACCTTGCACAATATCACTTGAGTGAAACTTACAAGATAGTACCATACTTATAGCCTATAGGTACCAAACAATAATTTTTAAAGATGGAATTTCACAGCTTGTCCACTCGTATTGACAATTTTTAAATATGGCTCTTCCGTGGTATAAGATACATCAAAATAAGTCAAATACTTGGCATGAAACAACATATTGTCCACTAAATTGACCCTGGACAACAATATGGCATCAGACTCAGTTCACAATGTGCGGTGAAACAATGAATTGCAAGTTGCTAAAATGCTGTACAATGTTTTTAAAATTTACATTTATACGAGCTCAACAAACGGAGAATCTATCAAGTGACCTTGATAGTAAAAACAACTTAATCGATATTTTGATAAACATCGACCTTTCATTACCCCCTGAAACCAATAAAGGTGGTTTTAGCGATGCTGTTTTTCTGCATGTGTGTTTGTTTGTATGTCTGTTTGTACCTACACCTAAAGAAGATATTATTTTAACGATTGAGCTAAAAATTGGCATCTACGGTTTTATAAGGAATTTTTCTAATAACATATTTTACCCTAAAATTAAGGGTAGCTTACTTCAGGAAAAAAAGAGAAAGGCCCGATTTACTCATAAGCCACTAAAACGATTTTGATTAGATTTTGCCCTCCGGGTAATGTTTAACGTTACAGACAAAATGGCTATTCCTATATTCCAACTGCAACTACTTGAGATAAGAATAAACTTGTAATTGTAAAATAACTATAATACTATCAAAAGAAAAAATATTTTATATGTGAAATGTATCTTTATAAAACAAATAGTTTCTGAGTACCATTATAAATAAATATGTATATATTCATATCTTTGAAACGTAAATATGATCATTATGTTCTTTGGTGGACTTAAATAATCCTCTTTTCTCGATGTTTTTTTAAAATATTGTATACTAATTGATTCTTGCTTTTGGTAAAGGGTTTCTGCAACAATATATTTTAATGCCTTTTCAAAAAATGTACGTGTTTTTGGTAAATTTATTTAGTTAATATAAAAGATAAATTCTTTGCTGTGCTCTGTACCATTTATTATAGTAGTCGAATAAGTGAAAAGTAACACAATCCTACATTCTTTTTAAACATTTTGTTCAACTCATCTGACAAAATGTTACAAATATTAAAAGAAAGTTGACAAAAACATGATGAGAAAACCGGATAGAATTTAAACTAAATATGAGTTTAAAGCTTATTTTTACTTAGAAGAATAAGCAATAGCTTCTCAATATACAATGTTGGATTTATTTATTGTTGGTGCTAGTAAGGATGATTGTTTTGTGAAATGAGCCTGGATCATTAAACGTAGAAATGTTACAGTTAAAAGCTAGTTGTTGTTTTGCTTCGCGTCCTACTAGCCGTGCAGGCTAACAAATACTTATTACTCAAACAAATATATTACAAATGAAGAAGGTTTTAATTTATACGAAGTGTTCTCGCACTCGTGAGGGGAAAGAATGAAAATGTATCTAAAAATAATAAACGTCATTATCCCCGACAAGGATTCAAAAGCTGATGTGCCCATCAGCAGCAGTCTATGTTGAAAGCTGATGCGGGTAAAGTGTTCTTCAATCGATCTCTGTGTTCTTGATGGACCTCTAAGTTGAGTGACAGGGTAAAAAAATATTGGTTTCAAAGAATTAAAACAAATGAGAGTTACAGAGTAATTGTTTAAATTTTATAAAGGAACATATTCATTTTCAACGTTTCCGGCCTAATTCGATCAGTTATTTTGAAGTCGTTACATATTTTGTTTGTTATATGTACTTTCTATTTAATTAGATTTTTTATTCTAATTAGGACCTTTGATGATGCCAAATTTCACATGTTTAGGATGTTTTGATGTGTTGGAACAATGTATACGGACAGACAGACATTATAATTATAGCAAATTAGGACGTTTAACTACAGCTTCCCACTTTTTACTTTCTCTCGACACTTCGGAGAAAGTGTTATGAGCATCAAAAGTATCAAACATAGCTCTAACTATTTTGATTAGATTTTATATTTATACACACTTTATTGTTATAAAAAAGATGGTAATTCTCAATTTACAATGAAAATGACTTTGAGGGTAGCTTACAGGGGGGAAATTTTCAAAATTTAATCATTTCTCCGCAACTATATGAGATATAAAATAACTTAGAATTGAAAAGTTGTAGTATTAAAGATAAAAATATTTTATTTGAAATTTGTTTTTATAAAACAAATGATTTATGAGCTATAAGAAAATATATATTATGTTGTAATTCAGGTTTTTGAAAATGAATGTGATTCTAATGCTCTTTGATTTTTCTTTTCCCAATTTTTCTGTAACAGTGCTCCTTGTTCCTAATGCCATAGAGTAAGTAACAGTGTATATTATTTCACTTATCATCTTTGGTGTTGTTTTTATACAACAATATAGGGAACTATTCTTTCGTTTCACAAATCTTACAAGTTTTTAGTAATGTATATTTTAAGATAAAATCAGTAGAAAGTATGTGAAGTGCACCGTACCATTTATTTGTATGTATTATTTTACAATCCTACACCAATTAAGCAAATTAACAAATTAAAATATATTTTATCTTTGAAATTAAGCATTAGCCAGCCCAAAAAATGAGTGCGCAGATGAATGCAAACTTTTCTTAAAATGAGTTAAACTAAGTAATATAAATTGTTACAAAAACCACATTGGAATAAATTGTACTGGCATACTTGTATTTAATAAATTAATATTGAGAATTAATAGAATAAAGTGGAAATAAAGATTATAACCTTTCATATATAAATTACTTGCTAAAGGAATATTTATTTATTTGAAAAACCCAGACAGATTTAGGTTTTACAAAATTAAAAGTTGACCCAACGTTAATATTGTTTATACACTTGCGTAATGCAAGTGGTCTAAATATTGATATTATTAGGTTATGTTTCCACAGTCTTTGTCCCTGGGACTCAGACTACTTGCCTCACATGTCCCCACATCACATCCTACACACTATTCTTTAAACGAGATTCTTATGTTAGGTTTTAATTGAACTCTGGGGGAACCTACCTCTGTGGCCGCATGGTGTTGGGCGCTACTCTCATAATAAACTGGACTGGCCATGACTGGGAGATTGTTGTTCTTCCCCGGTCCAGAGTTCTTAGCGTGTTTTATTCCTATATGGTTTTACACTCTCTCTCCACGCAAGGGCGTTAATATGTTGCAAATTGATTTTCCGTGAACGGTGTTTTGATGTAAGGATGAACTAACTTAATTTTGCAAGAAAACTGATCGTGTGCAAGGCGTTTAAATGCAACATAAGCTGGGACCCTTAGTATGTATAGTCTAATATTGTGTCATAGTAGCTAACTACCTATTTGGTTAGAGAATAAACTGTTATCATTCCAATTCTCTGTAATCATTTTAACAATATAAATTACTTATATTATCTGTACCAAAAAATATTATTTTTATTAAAGTAGGCTTACTTACTAAAGCTAAAATATTAAATATACATCTCTATTTATTTTAAAGAGTGTTTAATAGTAATTTAAGATATAATCTTTGGACTCAATTTAATTAAAAATCTATAAAACCATAAATAATGATTAACTACTATAAGTTTCAAGGCATCTTGGATAGAATTAATGAGATTTTAACAAATGTTGCTACATTTAATGTAATAAAAATCTTAAGGTTATTTAAAAAAGTTTAAGCGAAAGTTTTGCTTTTTAAATCAGGTTTCAATCAATTTCTGCAATCTCGTCATTCAGTTTTATTTTGAGTGTGCTCAGAAGAAAGATTTCTGTTTGTTTCTCAGCAGGTCACATGACTCAGATCATGACTTCAGTTTAATGCAACAAGGATACGAGGGATTAGAATGTCTTAATTAAATAGATCGAAAATCCAAGAAGTGTAGAATCATTTTGTACGGTTCATTAGTTTTGTATTCAGGTGAGTAAATCCTCACGTAGTGTGAATATTCTATGCTAAGTGAACTTTCTTAACTTTGATTATATTCATAGTCAAGTGCTGAAATACATCCTTTTGGAAAATGGACATGTAAAAAAATGAAAAGAGCCCAAAGTGCTTATGTGCCGTAATTTTATTTGTTTTGTAAGGAAGCTTCAGCCATCTTTCTCCGACTACTCAAGTCTAATGTGAATGTGTTTACCAGAGGCACGTGACTCTAGAATACACCGCCAATGACAGCAATCACAGATGTTGTTCCGGAGTAGAAAACTGATTGTCGCGAACCGGTCTAATGTGGAACACTAGGCTAACACCAGCTGAGACATATTTCCTCTCTCTCTCTCTCTCTCTCTCTGCGACACCGCCACAATATTCTCGTCTTCTTGTTCCAGTGACCTACATGCCAGCATCGGTGCGCTTATTTTAACATCGATACTCTGATGTCATATTTTGGGTGTGACCGACTCAATCCATTATTAAGCAGGTGTTTGTATGTGGTTCACTCCAATGAACTACATAAATTAATTCAACTTCGCACACTTTCTCGACAAGTTTATTACAAATTACTTGATTAGACATGATCTTCATCTTGTCTTTAATATGTCTGTTGATTGAGGGGTATTGGAGTGAATAATATTGCCTCTGGGAGATTTATTCAATCATGGTGGAAACCGTGGAAAGGAAGTGTATGTGTTAAAATTAGGGTCATGCTCTATTTTTATTAGGCCTATCTCTTCTAAAAAAAAGTATTTTTAACTAAATACCATTTAAAACTTGATAAATTGTATTTGACCCAAAGTAGAAAAAATATGTGTTTGTAATTAGAATTACTCAGTGCTACTATTAAACAATATATGCAATACACAATAATTATGTGTTTATTAGAATTAAAATATAAATACATGTATCATGCATTAGCTACTTTGTGGGTACTTTGAGTAAATTGGTTAATCAGGCCACTCTACACAATTAGCTACCAGACTGTTGAACTTCCAGATTAAAGTGAATTATTACGTGCTTGTGTACCCCATCTACTTCGATTCAACCTAATCTTCATTTACAAAGCCTAAACAAATATATTGTATTGTTAAATGTATTTGAAACAAAGGTTTATACAATAAATACATTTCATAACATTTATGCAAAATCTAAACATCTTTCATGCAAGCGCTCGTGAAGTTTTGTGAAAGTGGTGGATATTCTTAAGTGTAATAAATAATGGGATTAAAGCATTAATTATTTATTTATAAATGAAAAGTAGTATTCTTTTAATTTAAAACATTTTAAACATATATTGTTATAAATAGTCCAATATTTTATAATTTGGGTCGAGTTTGGGTTATTTGCGATTATTTACGTGTGTCTATATTAGATTGTTTATTGATTATATTGATAATTTATGTTCTTTCTGTCAATAAGTAAAATGTATACTGTAGGATCTGTTTTAAGTGGGACTCGCTCATTTGTTCTATAAGAGTATTAATGCTAAGAAATATTTTTAATTATCAATTATTATATTTGCTTTGGAAATGTTGTATTTTTTAAATAAAATACAAGGTTTTAACCATCCTTAAATACCCAGCAACGAGATATAATTTGTATTTTCATAAGAAACTCTGACCTTAGGAAATTGCAATATAGATAATTACAAAAACTATAAAACCACATAATTAGAAGTTATTAGGTTTAAACTAATTTAAAAAATCATTAAGTATCACAAATGTAATTACTTTAAATGACAGATAATTTATTTGGTTACTTAAAAAGTTATTAACGGTGAAGCGGTAAAGAGCCCAGAAAGAGATTTCTCTGGAAAAATACATTTAATTATATAAAAAATATTACTATAGCAATTGTCCTTTAGTAGAGTGACAAGCAATTTTACTAATAAAAATAGTCATGTTGTGGTTGTTGTAATTAACATTATATTTAATAGACTAAACCAACATAACAGTATAAAGGTGTGAAATTATTCAAACTCATTTTTCATAAGAACATAATGAGCCGATATAACGAACTTTTGTCTCAATTTGATGGCAGTGTTCCTGGTATGAGTCAGAATATGTTGTGGAAAGAAAATGAGTGTAGTCTTGTTTTATATACTGTTATAGGGACTTGTTCAGAGAAAGCGAACATGACCACCTTGTTTGTGTTGTGCTACCATTGATTAAAACAACAACTAGAAACTAGCGGATAGCCAATAAAAACAAAGCAGTAGGTCAAGAGAACTTCAGCTTAGCCTAATTTTCTTGCTCTACTTTAGGAAACTTTATCATCATATTTGTTCACGGTCCACATTCACACGGCGATGCAGTTTTGTTGTTGTTAAATACTGTACAATTTTCAAAGTAAGTGCTAATTATAAAATACAATCAAATATTTTTTCTGGCAACATTGATAACATAGATATATATGGTATTAATTATTTTATGGATGTTAATACTATATCTATTAGGAGTCATTAACGAATCACATGACTTGACCTGAAAGCTTATTTAGTAACCTTTTTAGCTGTGTTATAAAAAATAGACTTTTGAAATTGTTATTGTTATCTATAATAATAAAAGGTTTTAGTTGTTTGTTGTTAGTGTTTTGTGTTGTGTGTTGTGTTGTTTGTGTGTGTGTGTGTGTGTGTGTGTGTGTGTGTGTGTGTGTGTGTGGTGATACCCAGAAAATCTACGGCACGCAGATATTTGAAATTACAATGGTTACCCTTAGGATGGCCCATTGTATTTTAAAATATTATTATTGTATAGTTGTATATTGTATTATTGTATTAATGTATTATTGTATAAAAAGAGTTTTCTATTAATATTGGAGATTAATCACAAATTAATTAAATAATAACTTACAATTAAAATAAATTATAAAAAAACTTAAGATATATATTTAAAATTTAGCGCTATAATTAGATTATGAGAGTAGTTTTACAAAAAATCATATGTTTTCCTAATACTTTTTAAAATTGAACAATGTAAATATATATATATTATATTTAATAATATACATTGCATTGTTAATTTGTGTAAGTTGTAAAAATAATCTAGGTTTATTTGGATAATCTATGTGATTTTGTATTAAAAATCATTGAAAGGAAAGACATAGCATTAATCAGAAACAGAATAAAGTTAGTAAAATATTTATTTTATAATTTGTTTACACATTTTAGGGGCGTTCAAGTATTACGTAAGCACCTTAGAGAACTTTGTTTAATTTTAGCTGACAAGGGGGGAAGTGGAGGTAACAACAATTCTCACGTAAGAGAGAGAGAGGGAGAGGAAATGGTGCACCCCAAAGGACACATAATAATTAAGATAGTTTAGACCTGTATTCAGGGACCTTGGTCATCAGCTTAAAAGTGGCTTAGAGATTCCTATAAATATAATAATTCATGTATTCACTAATACAATTTTGATATTTTAGGACCTTGCTTAATAAAGATATTTTTAATTAAAGTAAATTCCTTATCAAATAGAATTTATATTTGATATATTCCAAGAGGACTTTTAAAACTACTATAATTGAAGGTGGCTTTAGACGTCTTTAAACCATGCAGCTGCCATCTATCTACCATCAGGTAGGAGGTGTCTTTAAGTGGAATTAATTATTTACAATAATACTTTGCTTTAATCGTATTTGTAAATGTATAATATAATAGACTGTGATAAACTAAGCTATGGAAATGTTATCATTGTGACAAAGGGTGTAGAGAGAAGATCTAATCAATAAGGCATACACTTAATCTAAATATTTATATATTTTTATTGGAACTTTATTGATTTTTTACAATATTTAACTGTTTAATTGAATAAAACAATGTTAATATGGCATTTATTTTGCATGTATATCGAAAATGTTTGATTAATGTTCTAAATATAAATAATTTACTAACACTCCATATAGTAACGTTTGTACAACCTTGAAATAGAAGCCTTAACAATAGAGAACAGAATCAATGACTGGCACTGCTATCTGTCACGAAGCGAGTAACTATTTATCCGCGAAGTAGCCACGGTACGGCTCGACCATGTCATCTATCGACCTTTTCTTCTTGTAGTGCCCGTGTTCGCTACCATGGTGCACTGGCACCACATTGACGTGATGGGTACCCCCGCCATCGTCTTGGAGGTGAGTCCCTTGATGCCTACAATAGCGCCAGCATGAAGGCCATGCCGCTGACCATGAGGCCTTCATGGCCAATAGACCGACACCACCCAGGCCTAGAGCACCCATCATCGCCTTCATCATGAGACCCATAGCCATAAGTGCCCCGCCTCCTCCTCCTTTATCCTTTCGGCGACCCGTCACTGAAACTGAAGAGAATATGTGTGGATTAGTCTCTCGTCCTTCTACACGTCTGGTCCACCCCCAATCAGGTCAAATGGTCTATAGCTTCACTCTCGCAATAGACTGGACTGGCGATAACGGGGAGATCAAAGTTCGTATCCCGTTTGGACATACTGAGGGAATTGTTTCTAAATGGTTTTTCACTCTCCTTCCAGTAAATGTGGGTACTAATCTATATTAAACCTTCTTCCTCCCTAGCACACTAGCGTAATTATTATGTTTTCGTGTGACCCAATGGTATTGAGGTTTCTATCAGTTGTGACAAAAATAACTAGGACAAGACAAGGAAGAATAAGGATTTAAAGGACGTGTGGTCATACAGTCGTTATGTTTGAAGGAGAGTGAAAAGTAGTTTGGAAAATATCAACCAACCTGGCCGAGATCCGAACATCGACCTCCTTGCTATCGGTAAGCCAGACAAGATTAAAAATATGCCTTGTGGTGCAGGTTGATAATTATTTATGTACGCATTTATATATATGTATTGAGAATACTCAATGTGCACAACTACAAGATAAATCAGCTTAGAAAAAAAACTTGATAAAAAAAAAGTCCAATGTCAAAAACCTTGGTTTCAAAGCAGGAGGACTTTTACTCTTCGGGATCTGTTTTTGAACTCTGACAACTCATATACTGGGAGATACTGGCGTGAGATTGTTTACGTCCTTTACTGACGCTCTTAGTATACATAGATTGAAAATCTAACTATATTGAAAGAAAAACGACCTATGTAATTATAGCTTGGACTTAAATGAGCTCCATTAATTGATAGTGTGATTATTTGGAATAAACTTTTTACTGTTGGGCCAGTTCCAGTATAACAATCACTGAACTTGAGGTAATAAATAAAGATATAAGAAAGCTTGATTTTCTTGGAAATTGAAATCTTGAGTATCTTCTAGAGTATACGTACAAATTTTTTGGGTGTCAACATTGGTAAGTTTTCTTTCTCATATCAAGAGAAAGTATTGTAATCTTGAATATTTTCGTTCTCAAGATTATGATGAATCTTTACTATCTATCTATGTGCGTCCAAACCCAGGAAAAGGGATATTAAGTTTTATTTGTTATCATCCATCCGTCTGTCTGTTTGTCACTGGACACATATCTTAAACGGTTTATGCATTTGGTTGGACTGAAGGACCTTCAAATTACTAGTGAATATTATTTTAATTCATATTTTTCGAAAATGTCTTAAATAGTTTATTTAAATTCGATATATAAAGAGTGTTTAACATCCCAAATAATCATGTATATTTGTTGTTGTTTTTTTGTTAGAATTTGTTAAAGTGTTGTTAAATAATGAGCAATTTAGGAAAACTCGAGCTATTTTGAAAATTACTTTAGGATTTGGTTTGAAACGTAATTTGGTGAATGTTTGAAATGAAAAAGTTACTGGTTTTAGATTAAATATTAGATTAAAGGTTGTTTTTAAATCTATAATATTTGAGTCTTTAGATTGGTTAAAATTAATTTTTTTTTACAATATAAATAATTAGAATATATTTCTTTTTCTAAAAACAATTATTTTATAGTAATTTAGTGATAACTATGTTTGTTAATTTTTTAAATTAGCTCTAACAATTTTGTTTAAAATTGGTACCGGGTAACTGTAGAGCAATTTTGTTCATATTTATAAAGCAAATCAATTCAAGGTAGTCTACTTAAGACCAATTATAGAAAATTTGAAATTTTTCGAAACATTCCTTGAAGATTTATTTCAAAATCGATATTTGGGGTTATTTTTTTTTAATAATAGTTAAGAATACGTTTTAATTTTACAAACTACAAATAATTTAATAGTATCTTAAATATAAAATTTTTGAATACTTTAAATTTGTTAAAAAAAATTTTTAGCAATTCATTTTAAAATTAAAATGTTTATTGTTTCAAACAATATAATGTATTTTTTTAAGTGGGGAAACTTATTTATGGGCATTTTACTGATAAATTATTAATGAAATCTTCTTTGAGGCTATAATACCCAATATGATAAGGCTTGTAAATATATGTTGCACAATTTTATAACTATATTATTAGTGTTATTTTATAGTATTGTAATTTAGGCCTGCATCGTGGTGGCTGAATACCACATAGCTTGACGTATGCATGATGGAAATTAGCTCTAGCAACTTTTCCTAGACGATGGACATGTCCATTTTAATATATTGTGGCATACTTAAAGGTGTCAGACTGTGAGGTTTTCAGCTAAAAGAAGAAGACATGACTATCCTTGTCAAGAACCAAAGCAGATGAAACAGGAAATCTTGAACTGTGTTATATCTTTGCTAGTCCTAGTACTATTAAGATCGAGCTGATAATAATTTTAAAAATACTTGTTTAATTATTTTTATTTATTGCCATTAAGTGTTACGATGGGTGTTTTAATCACTAGGCGTGGCTCTATATTATTTATTCCTCGTATTTAATTAGTGGGGTCTGTATGAAGTATACTAAGGTGTAAGAGTGTGATTTCAAGGGATCAAGAGATTTTTACCAGTTATAAAAGTTACAAAATACACCTACTATATACTCAATGTTAAAATAATTTGATCGGAAATTGTCACTTTTTATTGAGGATGTCATTATATTTGACATTATAACAGTGTTAATAAGTTGGTTATGTTTCGAATCTATGGTTAATTAATTAAAATTCCCATTTCAAGTTTTGAAATAGTTGATAACTATACCCCATTATCTAAAGAATGAACATGTCTTAAAATGATACTATATTCATGTATTCACAGGTCAAGTCATGTGATCTGTGGCTGCCACTGTTGATATTAAGTATATAGTATATTATCAATTCTTGTAAAATAACACTGATTTTATAATAAAATTCATCAATGTAGACCAAAACATACGTTTTAGTAGTTTCTAAATCTGTACCAAATATACATTCATAAAAAAATCAAGTTATAGAAGAGTTTATATTTATGTTTGGTCCATCTTAGTTTCAGGATACGTAAACGTATGTAAAAAGGTTTGTTGTTTAGCTACGTGTGCAATTTTCAATTTAAATAAAGTCTGTAACTCGTGTATAGAATAGTATAAAACTGTATTTTCAAAGTTTGAGCCAAATAGTGTATCATATTATATAACTTATTGTATAGCTAAAGAAGTAATTTTTATTGTTTTTAACAGTGACAGTGCTCAAAACAAAATGTCTAATCTAAGAAAAAACGTATAGGAGAGGTAGTTTTAAAAAGGAATCTCATTAAAACGTCACCAGATATTTTTCCCCGGATACAATATTAGAAACCAAGTGGCAGAGAAAATTTCCTCCAGTGAAAACGGTCACCAATTAATAACTATATGCACATTCGTTAATCTGCCAGCGATGTTATTATTATAGTAACAGCTAGAAGCCTTAAGAAAATATATCACAAGGTATTTTTGGAAACCAATATAAGAAAAGTTAATTTAAGAAATATCTTTCAACATTTTTCAAAGCGGAGAGAAAAGTTCAAACTGCTTTATTTTGGTGCACTGGAACTTAGAGCACTAACTTACATGCCATCCGCATATCCAAACTGACAGGTACGATAGCCACTATAGAGCTTTACTTAAATGTATCCGCATTTTCATGGAGGGAGAGTCGGGAGCCATTTAGGGATAAAACCACCTCAGTACACACAGCAGCCTGGATACGAAACCTGACCCTCCAACACCATCCAAATAGAGAAAATGAGATTGACACCTGAACCCGCTTGAACACTGTTTTCATTGATCTTTGGTGGACAATTACAGAGGGAGATTAGTTAATTGCCAATTTGTTTCACATTATCTCAACAAATGATAGGGATTATTAATAGTTAGTCTCCTGACAGGCAACAAACCAATAACCTTACCATACCCACACAGAGTCAATTGAGGGATATTACATCTAAGTGTTTTATCATTTGTTAACTTACCATGACCTGTCTCTTATTCGGTTATGTGGGTGTGAGTGAGGTATTATTAGATTAATATATCGATGGTCATGTGATTAATTTCCAATACATTAATAGAGATGTTATGAAGTTAATGAACCTAGACTATATAAAAGGCATTGAGTTTGTTCAGTTTATTTGACAGTAACTTCTGTTTATTTTCGATCGCTCGTTCAATAAGTGTATATTATTGTATTATAATTTGTTGTATTTAAGATGTTTTAAAGAACCTTTTGCCATTTAAATATTAAATTGAAATTTATTCTATTTATTTCTATGGCCATTTTGATTGAAGAAGACAACCGTAGAAGTTCAAGGACTCCAAGAATAAAATTTATTCAAGAATTCAGTAGTAATTGTTTGTGGAAGTGAACATTCACATTAACTTGGTATTTTCTTTAGTGAGGTACTAGTGACTAGTAATAGTAGGTGAAGAACATGTATCGCTACTTATTAAAGGTATTTCTATAGTGAACCCACAGCGTTATCAACAACAAAATCAAAAGCTTATGTAAGCAGTTGCTGGTTCACCATATTTCCACCATTAGTGGATAACATATTGGAGATTTATTGTTTACAACCTGTCATTGTGGAGGGAGCATCGCCACACGAACAAGTACTTTACTCCGTGAACAGCTATTCCTTATTCAAAGAAGATTAACTCAAAAAGGATAATTATACCGTAATTAATACCATTTTGGCAAAATAATAAAGGTAATCCATGCTGCAATTTTCAAGCGTCACTTTAGTATCCCTTTGGGAGACAGTAAAGGATTTTGTTTGAATAACACCTAGCTTGGTTTCCAAGACGTTAAAAATATCCTATTTATAAATCTTATAGCTAATTACTGTACATCAACGAGAAACTAAACTAAATTGTATTAAAATCCCATAAATTAAGTTATATTGTTAAATAAATTTTTATATCAGTCATCAGGGAGACGATTTGCAAGTTACGTATATGAACCATTGCTTAGTTTTAAGAGGGTACGTCTCATTATGTTGTGGTTTGTATCTTACTATTGTATTATGTCAAATGTCACATGTCACTAAATCATACAGGTTCTCAGAAAGTCTACCATTAATTTATCCAACAATTTCCTGATGTGTTCTTGTACTACCTCTTTTTATAATTCTTAGGTCCTGTGACACCTGGTGGTCCGAGGTCTGTGATCGGGTCTCCCGGCGATCACTGAGTAGGGTGAACACTTTGACGACATCACACAAAAATATAAACATAATCTCTGTGAGTCTTGGTATCAGTCTACTCTAGGATTGGAGGGCGTCTTTACAATAAGTTATTCGCAATCGTAGAATTTACCCTTTGGCCGATATTTTTAACAACGGTGCGTCTTGGGAATAATTATATTTACATAATGCAATGTAGGTAAATATTTCGACCGCTGTGTAGCAGAAAATTCCTATATATTCTTTTGGAAATTCTATTTTGGCTCAATAGCCGTAATCGTATTGTTATTTGCTTTGTAGGTATTACAAAATACCCATAATGCATTGAGGTCATTCCAGTAACACCCACAATGCGTTTAAATTAGTAATATTTGCTTATAATAATATAGTATTAGTTCATATTACTTATTATTTAAATACCATTAGCCTTTTCTGGTGCAAAAATGTAAACACTTTTATTTAAATCTTTAGGTATATATTATTGCTAGGCAAACGGAGCCTGATGGAAATTATAAGTTTATCCTGAATTACTAAGATCATTCGACAAAGTTCCTTATATAATGTTCATTAAAAACTAAAAGAAGATAAAGTTTCAGACGTTATTTTGAATTTATTTTGGTTTCTTATAGCTCCGAATATAATTTACATAGATAATTGCTGGGAATTTTACAACAAGATACAACTCGCATATATATGTTATTATATTTAAATGTATTTGATGTTATATGCATATATTATACATATTTAAAAAAAACTTATGGGATAGAAGATCTAGCCACTAAATGGAACCAAATCAAGCTCATTCACAGAAAACCACGCCACTCAAAAGCCAAGGATCAGTAGAGAAAGCTAACCAAGATGTACGAGACAGATTGGTGGTCAGGATGAAGGACAACAATTCAATGAGTTGGGTTTCAGGTGTCCGATTTGCCCAAAGATCAAAAAATGGCGGTTAGCACACTAGTATGAAGAGGACTCCTAATGAAGCTTTGTCCGGCAAGAAAAGTGATTTAATTGATTCCTACTTGCCTGCTAATGAAGTTGAGATATTACTACTGAAGAGGAACTTGGATAACACCAACATAATATTATGCAGAGTTTGAATAAAAATTGACAATAACATAATAATAATATATTAGCACGCGTCTTACTACCCGTTCAGGTTATACGCTGACAACTAACATAGAATGTAAGAGGATGAAAATATCATTGAACGTAATGACTAAGATATTTCAGAAAATGTAGACTGAGGAAGAAGGTATACCCTGTCATTTGTGCACTGAGAAATATAAAGAAGTGATTTCTGCTTTGAATGCGCAAAATACTTTCATTCAACATGCACCTCATTACCAGAATCTGAGATTCTTTTGTGTCAATTTTGCGTAAGTAAAATGGTCATTGACACTCTTGGAAAAGCTGTAAGCGTAGATAGGAGGAAACACCATTAGAGAATGATCAGACGTTTCAATCAGTCTCTGTTAGTGATATTGTGTGAGTTAGTAAATATTTAAGAGGTGGATCGCAGACGATATGGTCCTTTTTTCACTTGGAACAAACATGGAAAGATAGAGTAATTATATTCTACCATTGGAATTTAGTTATATCCTTATAAATTCCTCAAACTGACTGACGTTCCTGACGAGGAGTTGACCATGCGACAGGAGCCTATAATTTAATCTGGGTCAAAACAAGGTTTTTTGAAATGCAGTTGTATTAAGGATGTAAATATAATTCTTGTTCTTATGGCAAATAGAAGTTTAAATGCAATTCCAAATGCCATTATAGTAATGCATGTAGGAATAAATACATATCAAGCAAATATATTGGAATAGTAAAATATAAATATGTTCTACTATATTTATTATTTATGGCATAAAATTTCATTAAGTAATAGTTGTATTTTCATAGAGTTAATTAACACCAATGTAAAATAACAATGTATAGGTTAATTTTTAAACAAAAACAAATTGTGTATCATAAAACCAGTCTTGTAATGAAAATTGAAAAAATACATCATTATAAACACCAATACAAATAATAAATTTACTGAAAAACTTTAAATTATAAATACTCCAACACATTTTGGTTAGAAATTAGAAATGCTCAGAAAGCATTGTGGGTATAACTGGAATGATATAAACGTGTTTGGGGTATTTTGTAATACCCTCAAATTGAGTAACAATACGTTTACAGCTATTGAGCAAATTAAAATTCCCAGAATGCGTTGTGGGCGTTTTCTGTAACCATTGGTCAAAATAAGTACCCACAGAGTAATTTGTTCATAAAATCATGCCCACAACGCCTCATTGTTAAAAATTTTCGGCAGTGGCTGAATTCAGCGGTTGCGAATAACAAATACATCTTAAAACAATAATGTTAAATACATATAAGGATTTTCAAATTTTCTTAAATTGTTTATTGGTTAGTTACATAAAAATAATTTTAATTTGTAAAAATAGTAATACTTTCCCGTTAATCATGAAAAAACATTTCCAGATACTTATTTTGAGCTCAATCTTCAAGGCAATTTTCTGGTAACTTTTTTTTTAACTGGCTATAGGTCTACCCTTGAATTAATTTATTCATTAGTGATATAATATAAATTTAATTATTTTAGAACAATGTATATGTATATAATTAATTAAATTGTAAAGAAATTCACATATACCCCTTTTAGTGAAAAGGTATTGTGCCATTTTTTATAACATGCAAATTAAAACCAAATTAGTCATCTGTAAAATACACTTAAACAAATTCTCCCCCAAAAAAGAGATGTAGAGTTTTATTTGTCGTTTAAAACGTTCCCAAAATATAATTTTAATATTAATTAATTTAATTAAATTAAAATAAATATAATATTATATATAATATTATTATAAATTATGATATATAATAAATTTAAAATAAATATAATATTATATATAATAATATTATTATAAATTATGATATATATAAATATATATTAAAATATGTTAATAATAATTGGGTTTTTGACATTCACTCACTAGAAAACTTCCCTATAACGAATATTTATACCCAAACCAAGTATATAGTGTTATTTGAGAGGTCAAGTACTTACTAGATATCAATTTAAACAAAATCACTAAAGACATTTTCGAAATATTTGTAAATAATATATTACCTACTAAACTATTCTTAAATTGATGTCAAAGTTCAAAAATAAAAATATTTCCTTAGGTATTGCCTTATATAACATGTCTTGCTAGATATCAAGTAATAACAAAATGCATCAAACTGTTTTAGACTTCGCGTAAGAGACAAACATACATTTAAACCTCCCTTTTATGGTTCGGACACACCTACAACGTGAATCACGGAAATGTAGTGTTTCTTATTAGTTGTATCAATGTCTCAATATCCTATTCCCTAGGCTTACATATTTTATTCAGGCTAAAATTACAGACATTATTTGGCTAGCCAGAAGTATCTCTCTTCTTTCCTGCAAGAATACCATTTTTAACACACCCAGACAAAAAATTTCAATTAGTTAGTGAAATATTGAATACCACATTTGCTGGACAAATTTTTCAAATTTCAGATTTTCGGTATTCTTTTACTAAACGGGATGATCTTTTCTTGTACCTGATTATAAATATTTACATTTTACCTAAAGCAGGCAGCCTCTTTTTATACTAATTTTTGACATCCCCATCTTCCCTATTTTTCTAAGACTAATTTTTAAATTTGAAATCCGTGGTATCTTTATAGAAAATTGAGATTTTTTTACCTTATTTTAAAACATCAAATTTCTACTATATATATTTTTTTTGTTTTGAGTTTGTCTTTAGGAAAATGTTCATCCCCACTACAGCTTAAAATTTATATTTAATAAATCGTATTTCGGTGAAATGTTTTTTATTAAATAGTTTAACAAATGGACTAGCCCCCATCCTATTCCCTACCCACCAAACACTTGATTAGAAATTAATAATGAAAATAATCTAAAAAAAATTCATTTCCAAACCAACGCTTTGCGGGAAATAATGTTGGAGTCTTGGATGAAAATCTACAAATTTGAGTATTTTACCTCACTGTCAAATTTCAACTGTTTACTATAGATCTACCGATAAGGTTTAATTTTGTTTTTATGTTTTAAAATAGTTGCCTTTTCTATCTTTTTCTAAGTTTTATTTCTCTTAGCTGTGAAAATTTTGGGGAGCCCCTACTATTCCCATGCCCACATTTTAGGTCCTCCATTAAAAAAAAAATTAAAACAGTTTAGGGTGACCCTCATATAAATGTATGACCATTTCAATCATCTACAACAGTAATAAAAAGATTATATATGGATTTTGGAAGCTTAAAAAACTTTCACCAACTTCAATAAAAAACCTCGTTTATTAAAGACAGCTTTAATTATTTCGAGTATTTCCTCTAGAGCTCTCACCAATTTTAGCTTTTTAGCTTATTTAAAGTTGTATAACTGCATGCCAAATTTCAGCTTTATACAACCCAGATAAATTGCTTCGACTATTTTCGAAAATTTTGAATACCATCTTTACCATTTCCCAAACCCCCACATTGACATTTCAAACTTTAGAACTTTTATTGTTATATGAA
>JBCFYV010000003.1:6293567-6313567 GCA_039000515.1 Timema cristinae
GCCAACCAGGCTACAAACATTCCCATAATCATCAATACTCTACTGAAAGAGTGAATCCTTAGAAAATGAAGCCACCAATATGGGTTTTCACAATCTTCCTATCCATGTAAACATGGGTACATTTCTCCTAAAATAATACCTTTCTCATTCTTACCTCGTTAGTGTAGGCCTAAGTATGCAACTAAACTGAAAAGATAGTCAGACGTGGTTCACACGGAGACATAACCTTGTCAGTGTTCGAATAAGGTGTGAGGACTAAACATTCTCTTTAGTTTAAATCTTATAACTGAGCCTGATTAAGTGTTTGAGGGAATAGGCGTGAAGTAAGACATCAAGCTCGTGACCTACACGCTAAGAAAGCATTTATGGTTAAAAGAACACAAGCCCAAACCTCTTCTCCTCCTCCAGCCCTAACCATTTACGCTGGTGAATCGCATTCTTGACCTTACTGAACACCCAGAAAGGACAACAATGTGAGATGACTAGCAGGTCTTGCCATTATTGTATTTAAGTTGCATCACACTCAGCAGTATTATCTCGACCACGGAGAAAGTGTAACCAGACATTTTATTGACACTTATACAGGATGATAAACAGAAATGGCTCAGAACTTTAAGATCTGGTGGTGATCATTTAAATGAGTGAAAACACTCCAGGTAAACACAGGTCCGCAAACTAACCCACACAAATATAGAGCCAGTTATGTGATCAGTAGTAAAAATAAAACGATACAATATGACATTTTTTCGAGTAGGCCTATTACCTCATCAATAAGAAAGGTGTTCTAAATGTTTTCCTTCCATTTTCACACAAGATTCATATTTTCTAATAAAAATATTGTGTACTCTTTGAAAAACACCTTGCTCCATCCTGGTCATCTGACAACAGTTTTAATCTTGGTGTTGTAAGTCTGCCAGATCAAATGTTGGAAGGAGTACACTAAACTTAAGTATCTAAAGGATTAGGGTCAGTAGACCAGGGTAGCTATGCGACTGGATCCCCTTGACCTATCAATCTTCTCTTAAATGTATCATTAAGTTGATATCTGACAGTTAGTGAAACATGAGATAAAGCCCCGTAATGCATAAACAACATAATTTGGGTAGAAATAAAAATCAGTATAAATATATGGTACCCTGGGCCATTAAGTCTGTTAGGCAAAACGAGTCTGCCTCATAAAATGGCCAGCAGACAAATATTGAATATCGCTGTTGGTTTATTTATTTGAGAATTACATCGAGATTTTCGTCTGCCCTTACATGATTATTACGAACGTTCACATTTCTATCTCTAGTAAATAAAACCCCAGTAGTAAAAATAATGTCAGCAACGAAGACTGGATTCATAGCTAATTTTCCTAGAAGCCATTTTCAAGACACCATCTTTGCTTGATAATCAGACTGAGTGAGAGTCTTCAATTGTTGAATATTGCACAAGAACAGCAACTGATAATTAGACTGAGAGCCTTCACTTGTTGAATATGGCACAAGAACAGCAACTGATAATCAGACTGAGATCCTTCACTTGTTGAATATTGCACAAGAACAGCAACTGATAATCAGACTGAGATCCTTCACTTGTTGAATATTGCACAAGAACAGCAACTGATAATCAGACTGAGAGCCTCCACTTGTTGAATATGGCACAAGAACAGCAACTGATAATCAGACTGAGATCCTCCACTTGTTGAATATTGCACAAGAACAGCAACTGATAATCAGACTGAGATCCTTCACTTGTTGAATATTGCACAAGAACAGCAACTGATAATCAGACTGAGTGAGAGCCTCCACTTGTTGAATATGGCACAAGAACAGCAACTGATAATCAGACTGAGAGCCTCCACTTGTTGAATATTGCACAAGAACAGCAACTGATAATCAGACTGAGTGAGAGCCTCCACTTGTTGAATATGGCACAAGAACAGCAACTGATAATCAGACTGAGAGCCTCCACTTGTTGAATATGGCACAAGAACAGCAACTGATAATCAGACTGAGAGCCTCCACTTGTTGAATATGGCACAAGAACAGCAACTGATAATCAGACTGAGAGCCTCCACTTGTTGAATATGGCACAAGAACAGCAACTGATAATCTCACTGAGAGCCTCCACTTGTTGAATATTGCACAAGAACAGCAACTGATAATCGGACTGAGAGCCTCCACTTGTTGAAAATTGCACAAGAACAGCAACTGATAATCAGACTGAGTGAGAGACTCCATGTGTTGAATGCGGCACAAGAGCAGCAACTGACAATAATACTGAGTGAGAGCCTCCACTTGTTGAATATTGCACAAGAACGGCAACTGTCCACGAAGTACTCTTCAGGCCAGATGAGTACTGTGATACCTTCAATAGCTGCAATTCTTCTTACACCAGTTCTTGGATTCTGTCCCATTCTTCTCAAAACACGAACATAAACATCTGGAGAAGAAACACTTCTTGGACGCTTGCAATCCATAACAAACATATAACATACACATAACACAGTCGTTGGTGGATTTTCACAGTTAATAATGAATGGGACGGATTGTGTCATTGGGATGTTTCCTGGTAGAGAGGACGTGTGTCAGCTACATTTCCATTGACACGGATAAAAATAAAAGTAATATCTGCACGTTAGAATAATAAGCTGTCATTATTAACTTCTTCTTAAAACATTTTCAAAGTAACACATCTTTGAGTAATGTCATTTTGATCAGTATCAACTCAGAGGATATGATAGGTAAACAAAATAAATTGCTATGCTAACTCATGTGTATGTGGGTAAACAAATAGCTCATTGTCTACAAATGGGGCCAGTTAATTTAGTTATTTAAACACACATATTAAATTGCTTGTAGCTCTGTGTCAGTTGGTTTGCAGACCTATGTTTACCAGTTTTTTTAAACCCATTTCAATGAGCACTACAAGATTGTAAAGTTATGAATAATTTTTTTCCACTCTTGATATCGTAAATATATTTTTGTTTCAAACATCCGTAGACCAAGAGAAGTGATCCTTAGTGGTCTCCTTTGATAAATGAAGTCACATTTGACCGTTTCTCAAATATTTTACTATCAATATTGTTTAGACAACATTAATATTTATATCTTCTGCAAATGTATACATCTCTTTAGATTATTAGGAACACATTAAAATTGAAAATAATAAGGAAGCTGCCATTTAACAAAATAAATATCTTGGCAATCTCAGTGATGGAGGTTGCTTGGTCAGTAACGCTTGATCTCAGAACCATGTCATTGAGATTTGTTTAGTGCCATGCTTTTTTTTCCAGCGCATTGGCTTACTACCCCTTCGGTACATATACTAATGTACTAATTACGAATTATTTTAAAGACTACCCTCATTTACGTAGAGAAAGAGTGTAAAACCATTTAGGGAAAATCATTCTAATTACTCCCGGCCAAGATTCGAACCTTGATATCCCTGTCATCGTCAGTGTAGTCCACATCAAGAGTGGCACGTTGTACCACGCGGCCACCGAAGCGGGCTAGCTCGCAATTAATTAACCAGCTAGCTAACGTGTTCTCTGGACTTAAGGAATATGATATTTGATGGGCACCTGAACGTAAGCTCACCATCCATCTCTGTACTGAGACACCTCCAAACATTCCCTAATCTTACACCCAACCTCTTTCAAATAAGTTCTCACAATATCCTCCCAATAACGTATTTGCCTACCAAGGGTATCTTATCTTCAGGTTTTTACAACTAGAAAGTTGTGTACACGCCTGTCATCCCCCATACACAACACATGACTACTCTTTTAAGGCCGACTTACCTTGATTATCCTTAATATTCTTAGGAATAAATACTAGTCATAAAGTTCTTTCTAGTATAACATTCTCCATTATGTTGTTTGTTCATCCTTTTTATGTGAAAATACCTTTATCAGCAATTTGTTCACTCTTCTACCGAGTGAAAAAGTTCGGGTAGTACTATAATTTATTATATTATAAATGACATTATAGGTATTTAAACTATTATTGTTAATACTGTTATTATTATAAATGACATGACAAATACCTCTAGACAGAAGACGAGATGACAATAGCTCACAAACTTCATAATATCAAGCATTGCCTTAAACAACCAATCCGAAGCTCGCTGTTGCTAGTTCTTTATATGTGGCCAGACAGCTCAAATTTAGCATAAATACTTCAAAATGCAGAAAAGAATTGGGCTCTTATAACTGACTTAGGCGAGGAATAAGTTACATTTGTATTTGGGGTATGTTTTATTTCATATTAACTACAAATATAACGTTATTGTATAATCTATACATGTATTTATTAGTACGTAATAAATTATTAACTATTCATTAAAGATTTTATTTTATTTCGAAAATAAATCTTCTAAATAGCATGTATGGCCCCAGGCCAATTCCCTGAAAAGTTATATGGCCCTCAGTTGGGGAATGGTTTGATAGCTCCGACCTTAGGATTTTAGTTTTTATCTTCTCTTGAATTTAATCCCAATATGTAATCATTATTCCCAATGATTTAAGTTTTGCTTCCAAGATACAATTCAAATTAAATTAAATAAAACAATAAAACTCGTTCTATACTTTTCCACTTGGAATAGAAAACATTTTAATTGCAGCAACGCAACGGTGTGTATATTTGAATTACAATCTTGTTCTGAAGTCACTCTCTGTGTTGGTGGTCTCTTGATTCTGTACAGTTCAGATTGTGAATATACGACAGTTGATATTTGGGCAGGATAATCCCCCAGAGAGTCCGACACAAAGGCTTTAGGTAAGTTTTGTTGAACTTGGGATGACGATGACTGGAAGGTCAACTTTTCAAACACCGGTGAGCATAATAAGGGTGTTGTTTTCTTAATGGCTTACTACATTCATTTAACATTAAATCAGGACACATTTAATCTAAATTCTAACTTTTTCTTCCTTAAGCCACATCCTCTAGCCCCTAACAATTAGCGAGCGAAGGAATAATCTATAATAATATTATAAAGAGGAAAGATTTGATTTTTTGTTTTTTTGTTTGTAATGGATAAACTCAAAAACTACTTAACCGATTTTAAAAATTCTTTCACCAATATAAAGCTACATTATTAGCGAGTAGGATAGGTTATATTTTATTATGAAAATCTAATGTATTCCTCATAAAACTGTCGATAGTCTATTATATAATCGTTGGAAAAAAGAAGTTGTTGAAGGGAAAGTGGGGTTGGGGAAGGGGGCGGAAAGAGAATTGAGATGAAAATAGGAGGGTAGATAAAAAGAGGGAAGGGGCTATATGGTGATGGTAGAAACTGTATTTAAAAAAAAAAGTAAAAAAGTTTTGTTTTTATAATGACATGATGGATGATTTGAAGCTTTGTTTTACAGGATTCTTTACAATATTTTTTTACGGGGAAGAGGGATAGTAATTAATAACAGTATTACCAACCTCTGTTGTGTAGTTAGATAACGTGCTAGTTTTGTGTTAAGCAAGACTGCCGAAGATGGGGCGATCGAGATTCGAATCTCAGTCAGTGAACTGGGGGTGGTTTTTACTAAATGGTTTTTCCACTCTCCCTCCATGCCAATGTGGGATCACTTCCTCTAAGTTCAACCTTCCTGATTACTAATCCATTAGCATAATTAGTACTTAAGCTTATAAACCAAACGTGTATTAAAACGCGGTGGTAAATAAATAAAAAAATTACTAATAGGTATACAGTAATTAATTATAATTAATCTAAGCTATAGTATGAACACTTGCCTGAAACATATAAAACCGTGTCGAAATATATGAATATTTGAGACTCAAACCATACATCTAGCACAGTGTGCTGAAGATAAGTCATCGATAAATATACTAATAATATATTTTAAATTCTGAGAATATTCATAGAAAAAATGATGACGTTCTGTGGTATGTATATTAATTTATGTCATATTTACTATTTATTTAAGATATATATATATAATATAGTTATATATCATTTATATAAGATGACACATATCTCATTATCTCAATTCCCCTAGCCTTTCTGTTAAACAAATGAAATCGTTTTGTTTTCTAAAAAAAATTATTTCCTTGATTCTAAGTAAAATAAGTACAAACAAAATATTAACAAACATAAAATAAAATGAACATTGTTTTTCTAAAAATAGTTTCCAGTATTCAATACAGCCCGCCTGCATGATCACATGGTATAATTCTCATGAGAGATTGTCTTTCTGGTGACCAAGGGTTTGAAACCAGGTTGAGGGCTTAACCAAACTTCATAACGTAAAATTGGATCTTAATTATATATTGGATATTTAAAACAAATATTAACTGCCATAATAGAAAGAGAATATTTATCATTATTTTATGTATTTATATATTTATGATAACATCTACTGTTGTAATGATTCTATTTACAAACTCAATGACTCATATCAATCAAATTTACATAAAATTTAGTCAATCTACAATAAAAAACTAATTTTATATATCAATTTCGTATCATTGGGGGGCTAACGCAATTCTTTGGGTTCACACCCTAAATGATTAGATATCCAATCACTAAGAGTGCAATATCAAATAATCTTACTTACTATTATAGATTGTTTAAATGGCTACCTACTCTTCCTCTGTGATTGCGGGTACATTTTTCTAGGATTTTACTTTCATACACATTATTCAATTAACTTAGTTAACATAGATAGCTTGAATGGCTATTAGGACCTGGTGAGATATTTTTATTTTATTTTCGATACAAAAATTACCTATTTTGGTGGTCGCATAGTCTTAGACGTCACTCTTAGTTAGACTAGAATACCGATAACAGTAATATTGGGGTTAGATTACTGGTAGGGTGTATTGAAGGTGGTTTTTCCAAAATGGTTTTCCACTCTCCTTCCATGAAAATAAGAATCTACTTCCACTAAATTGAACCCTTATCGACCCTACCTAAATAGCAATATTACTAAATGAGTATGACCTGAACAGGTAAAAAGACGTGGTGATAAAATTAATACAAACATTCTTTGTGCCTTTTGTTATTACAGAAAGACTAAAACAAATGTCTTTAGATTATCTTGTTTGATTAAAGAGAATATATATCTGACAACCCGGAACAAAATGTGTATAACTGGTACTATTGACTGTGAGCCCCATATTAATCATCACAATGAGAGACACACACATGTACCATAACATATCCATGAGTAAAGTCATTTTAGTCTTCGATGAAATAATATTAAAACAACACTGATCTTGTGAGATACTTAGTTCCTAGAACCATTGGCCTTGATTTATAAATTAAAATTATATTGTGTATGTTCTTCAATTAAAACTCAAATGTTAGGCAAATATCTACCTCAAATCCTCCTAATAAAACATAACCATTTATAATATTTCTTATAGATTTACATTTAAAGTTTAATTGCATTGTATTTAAAATGTTGTATATTTATTATATATTTTTTTATCCAAACAAATAAATAAAGAACAAGTTGTACAATTTTTAATATAAAATATTAGCAATCACATTAATTGAAAGGAAATTATTTTATTTATTTGATATAGGTAATATTATTTTTACTTTCATCAGAAAGGACCACGGTTTTAGCGTTCTTGCTT
Source organism: Timema cristinae (assembly GCA_039000515.1). Classification (NCBI taxonomy): domain Eukaryota; kingdom Metazoa; phylum Arthropoda; class Insecta; order Phasmatodea; family Timematidae; genus Timema; species Timema cristinae. The sequence goes on from JBCFYV010000003.1 coordinate 6,301,154, forward strand.
TGACAAACTGTTGGATTTTTTAAATTTAAATTAGAAGCTGGTATTCACTAAAGTAGAGCTCTCTTTAAAAGTAGGTAAAGAGGATACCAATGTAATTTATAGCTGGGGGTCCTGGAATGTTGGGAGGAACTGTTCAACTTTTAATGATACCAGACTGTCTGGAGAGGATGGCTGGTAGCGAGTGTTTGTCTTGACAGGTGTTCTGCATTGGACATTTTACAGACCTGACCGGAAATTACAACATTCCTACCATTAAAGAAAAAGGTGAATTCAATTTGCATTCTAAGGGTGTTCAAAATATCTCCAAACTATTTTAGAAATTATATTTTTACTTTCTCATGTAGAGATTAAATGTGGAATTTATTAATTAAATTATATGGACTTGTTTCGTGTAGCTTCGTAGAATGAGGGGCTCTGGTCTAATTCATGCTATTTTGAGGAATATTGAGTGTTGGGTGTCTCTAAATATATTTAGAAAAGTTGTTTATGAAAACTAAAGGTAATTTATAGTGATTAAAATAGTTTTTTTACCAATTTCAAAAATTACACAAAATTAAACAATATTTACACAAAAATACAAGTTATATTAAGTATTTTAAAATTTTTTCCTTTATAAATTAAGAAAACTATTTGGTTCTTAAATATATAGTAAAAGCTTTTTTCACTCTAAATAATGTCTTTAGATAATATAAATTCAGATCTTTACTATAACACCCTATATAGTTTTAAGAATATAAGTAGCTGATAACATAAAGTCTATTGACATTTTTGATAACTTATATATTTTAATTTCTTATTACAACTAGCTTGTGTACCCTTTCTTCTCACGAGGAATCCATAATGAAGCTCTGTTTTTTCTAGGGAATAGTATACAAATCTTACATTCTATTTAAATATTAATACTCTATTGGTTTAAATTGTGATACAAAATGCGAAAGTATAATTACTAATACCCCAATTCAAAATAGAGATATAAGCAAAACATGTTTTAATACCTGACATTTCTTTAGAATATCTCTATACCCAATGCTTTGAACTATTTCTTGTTGGTGCTAATAAAAAACAAAGAAGAGCATCGCAGAATAAATATTAATAGGATGATCAAGGGATGTAATTAAATTCACACAAAAGTAATTTAGAGTTTTATAGCCGCATTTACCACATTTAAACACTTTAACCTTTTTACCCATTTGGCAGCCAGATCACTCGTGTGAACAGGTAGTTAGTCAGATCACTCCTGTGAACATGTAGTTAGTCAGATCACTCGTGTGAACAGGTAGGTAGCCAGATGACTCGTGTGAACAGGTAGGTAGCCAGATCACTCGTGTGAACAGGTAGGTAGTCAGATGACTCGTGTGAACAGGTAGTCAGTCAGATCACTCGTGTGAACAGGTAGTCAGTCAGATCACTCGTGTGAACAGGTAGGTAGCCAGATCACTCCTGTGAACAGGTAGGTAGCCAGATCACTCGTGTGAACAGGTAGTCAGTCAGATCACTCGTGTGAACAGGTAGGTAGCCAGATCACTCGTGTGAACAGGTAGGTAGCCAGATCACTCGTGTGAAAAGGTAGTCAGTCAGATGACTCGTGTGAACAGGTAGGTAGCCAGATCACTCGTCTGAAAAGGTAGTCAGTCAGATGACTCGTGTGAACAGGTAGGTAGCCAGATCACTCGTGTGAACAGGTAGGTAGTCAGATCACTCGTGTGAACAGGTAGTTAGCCAGATGACTCGTGTGAACAGGTAGGTAGCCAGATGACTCGTGTGAACAGGTAGGTAGCCAGATCACTCGTGTGAACAGGTAGGTAGCCAGATCACTCGTGTGAAAAGGTAGGTAGCCAGATCACTCGTGTGAACAGGTAGTCAGTCAGATCACTCGTGTGAACAGGTAGTTAGCCAGATCACTCGTGTGAACAGGCAGGTAGTCAGATGACTCGTGTGAACAGGTAGGTAGCCAGATCACTCGTTTGAACAGGTAGTCAGTCAGATCACTCGTGTGAACAGGTATGTAGCCAGATCACTCGTGTGAACAGGTAGGTAGTCAGATGACTCGTGTGAACAGGTAGTTAGTCAGATGACTCGTGTGAACAGGCAGGTAGTCTGATGACTCGTGTGAACAGGTAGGTAGTCAGATCATTCGTGTGAACAGGTAGTCAGTCAGATCACTCGTGTGAACAGGTAGTCAGCCAGATCACTCGTGTGAACAGGTAGTTAGCAAGATCACTCGTGTGAACAGGTAGGTAGTCAGATGACTCGTGTGAACAGGTAGGTAGCCAGATCACTCGTGTGAACAGGTAGTCAGTCAGATCACTCGTGTGAACAGGTAGGTAGCCAGATCACTCGTGTGAACAGGTAGTTAGTCAGATGACTCGTGTGAACAGGTAGGTAGCCAGATCACTCGTGTGAACAGGTAGTTAGTCAGATCACTCGTGTGAACAGGTAGTTAGTCAGATCACTCGTGTGAACAGGTAGGTAGCCAGATCACTCGTGTGAACAGGTAGTTAGTCAGATGACTCGTGTGAACAGGTAGTTAGTCAGATGACTCGTGTGAACAGGTAGGTAGCCAGATCACTCGTGTGAACAGGTAGGTAGCCAGATCACTCGTGTGAACAGGTAGGTAGCCAGATCACTCGTGTGAACAGGTAGTTAGTCAGATGACTCGTGTGAACAGGTAGGAAGCCAGATCACTCGTGTGAACAGGTAGGTAGCCAGATGACTCGTGTGAACAGGTAGGTAGCCAGATCACTCGTGTGAACAGGTAGGTAGCCAGATCACTCGTGTGAACAGGTAGTCAACCAGACCCAACGTGTGTAAAGGTATTCAACCAGATAGTTACAGTATTCCCCAGATTGTTCCTCCCCGAGCTGTGATTGAGTCATTCAGGGGCACAGTGATGTCACCTTAGGAATGTGGTTCAAGGTGGGTGTTGATCCTTTTCCGCGGATTAAAGAGAGCTAGGCAAGGTTTGTCTAGCCTCAACCACTCCTAGTAGAACAACATATTGACCTTAGAGGCGCGTGAGCTCCTCGTTTGGGGGTAAACCTTCCTTCACGCATTCTTTAGGAGGTCAGAAGATGCCCTCGATATTCAGAGGAATGCGTAGTGTCTAATATCTTAAATATGCCATTATAATTAGTTGCCAGATTATTGTGACTGATATTGTCCTGGCTTATCGGGAACAATGAGAATTGGTGACCTGGCGGTCTAGGGTAAGGTGTCAGACTTCTGTGCTGGCAGCTGGGGTTCAATCCTCGGTCCCGGCACAGATTTATCTGATTGCCAAACCCTTCCTTCACCTCTGACAAGACATCTTGTGAATGTGGGGAGTGCCAGGCCTCCACTGCGGTTCGGATTCCACGTTAAACTGTAGTTCCTTCATTTCATCTCACAATCACCCTACCATTACACATTAGCGTAAGTGCGTATAACCCGAACGGGTAGTAAGACGCGGTGATAATTATAATAACAATGATAATTGAGAACAGGCCTCTAGTAGGCTTAGTTCAAACTCCTGCGGAGTGATACATGGTTGACCGCACTTATCGTATTGCTTGTTCTAGCACTCCGGGCCTAGGTTCAACCCCAAATCATCTCACATCAATTGATCTCAGTTGATGTTGGTTTGATTTTAGAGAAGGCTGATAAGATGGATAATTAATTGATTTGGTTCTCCTTGGCAATTATTTTCATTTGCATCTTATCTTACTAACCACCCGGGATATGAGTATCTATTAACACTAATGAGGTAGCAATGAATATGAAAACATTTATATTAAGTGTATCAATATTTCCTAAGGGGAAAGTGAGAAAATATTAAAGAAATCATCCAAAACACACCTGGACAGGAATTTAACCCTTCTCTTACTCATCAACTTCAAACCAAATTATACGATATTGCAGTTTAGTCCACCTCCATAGTGGTGTGTGTAAAATGTATATTAAATCAACGTTCTGGAGTCTGGGGACATTTTGAATGTGTTCATCTATTTTTAGCACCATGCCTTACTACTCGTTCGGTCAATACACATGTTATAATTAAGCTGATGTGTTAAGAGTAGTCCAGGTTGCATTTATAGGAAGTGTAGCTATATTTTCGTTTCCATTTAGGAAAGTCCACACTCAGTACACATGACTGAGACTCGAACCCCGATCTCACAGTCATCACTTTAAATTATATTGAGCTTTATAGCAGTGGTTCCCAAACCCTGGGTCAACACCCATATGAAGTTCGCAAGGATGTTTCTGAAGTTTCACGAGAAGATCTCAAAAAATGTATACAAAATTATGAACTATTATAATTACAAACACTTGATCAAACCGGAACATTATAAAGAGTTATTACAACCCTGCTGATAGAAAGAGAATTAAAACCACTTTATGTAACCCTCCTGTAGCCAGAATTTCGAATCTAGCTCAAGGACAAGACTACAAGACTCTTTTCCTTCTTTTAAAAATATAGTATAGTTCTGTGAACAAGGATTCTAGGTCTTGTAACAATCAATACTACAGTAAGGATTCGCCTGGATACTCCGAATTATTGGCATTGTACTCTGTCCATTAATATAACAACAAATTACAATAGCCCAACTACAAAATGAAACAGCTTCCAGGTTGTCAATGAAAAACGGGTTTGTTACCAACAAATTTTGCAATGAAATCACATTTTTACACTAAAGTACTGTGTAATTTTATTTTCTCAAGATTAAAAAGTTACTGAAATTGATTTAATTTATATGATAAAATATATATAAACAATAAAATTAAAAAATCATCAAAATGAAACAGCATTCATAGGAGCATAAAGCACTAATAGTCTTGTTTGGTCACAGATCCAACAATGCAACAAAGAACAATTTTCATAAAATAATTATTAGTGATTTACATTTTGCCTGATAAAAAGATCTTAAGATAGTTTCGGGGTTTTAAAAATACTGTAAATCCTATTAAGTTAATTAATAAATGCTAATATGAAAATAATACAATAAATACAGTAAATACAGTAAATACAATACGTAGCCTCGTGATCCTTTGGGTCGCCAGAGGCCAGAAAATTATTATATTTAGTGTCATGATCAAAATAGTTAGGGAAACACTTCCTTATAACATTTGACCACCAAAACGGGTTATAATGAAGATAAGTTGTCACGAATCACTGATGAACCGCAAACCTGCTCTAAAATACTCCTGTCTCGTCTTGTCTGGTTTGACTATGACCGGGAGGTGGTATTTTGAACCCTTGCTTTATTTAGTCCTTAACAGGGTTGTCTACTCACCCTTCACGCATCTGCGGGAACATTTGAACTAAATCCTACTTACTTCACCCAAACCCTGCTTGGCGCAGCATAGGAATGACTAGAGTTTTTATTCTCGAAAGTGAAATTAGCGATATTAATCAAGTTACTCATACACAGCTGCACAACCATAAACCTGGACAAGAGATTTCCCATCAGACCGTGGAACGTGTCAAAGATGGTGAAAACTATTAAATACGGCCAGCTCTAATCTCAGCACGTATTCGTGCCTTAATTTGTTGGGAGGTATAAAACGCAGCCTCAAGTGGAAATGTTTTACTTTAGAGGGTGCTTGAAGCTACGAGTGAGTTTAAAATCAAACGAGGCCAGTGACCCAAATTTGGAACAACTTCCATGGATTGAGATGAAGATGCGTGTAACAAGGTTTCCTTTTTAACATTTCAAACACGCACGTGCTCTCAATGAAAATAGGACGGAGAAACATTCCATTCAAAGTTGAATTCCAAGCAAACCATCCTCGGATTCTATCAAAGCATGTCATACTAGGGCTCAAAAACAAAAACACATCAAGATAAATATGTATCCTCTTATAGGGCCTACACGACATCGTATTCAATTTAAATAGCTTTTTAAGGAATTAAAAATATGTCAATCTCCCGCACGGATGAATGAATGGTGAAAGCATCAGTCCTATTTGTATTGGTGTATTGCTGCTTGTGGTGAGTCCAGGGTTCGAATCTCAGTTGGATGGACTGAGGGTGATTTTCCCTCAAGAGGTTTAACCCCTCCATTAATGTAATAACAGTCAATGTCAGTTAACTTCATATAAGGTTTACAAGCTTATTTTTCCACGGCTTCGGGAGGGTGCTTCAACTAAAAGTTTACTATACCGTACTTTTATTCAATAAAAGTTGTTTACGTATATAAAGACCCCCTCGGATGTCCATCCAATTTCAGGATGTCAGAATTCCCAAACTTCTACTGTTTACGCTCTTGAATCTCTTTATTCCTTATCCTTAATCATAAGTATAGCTTAGTAAATATTTAGGTCCTAGGCTGAACTTGTGGCCTGAGATTTGAGATATTCTGTCCATATGTTTTTTTAAGCCATGTGCTTATATATTCAGTGTTGTTAGAAAGTGCGAGCTTAATATCCAGCCTATTAAAAGTCAAACTAAAACTAGAATCACAGCTACCAATCAATACATTAATTTATTGCTTGTTTAAGGATCATCCTCAACCATACTTTAAAATATATTTTACCAGATTAAAATTCATTTTTCTTAAGGTATGATTGTATTTGGATTGTGAAAATGCCACAATAAAATAATTCACGTATGTTAATATTATTGTTAAAATGAAGCCATTGGTTTACAAAACTATTCAACCAGCTCTTATAGTTCTTAATTTTGGGAAAAAAAGAGTATTTATCGTGGAGTCATGATACTGTTATTATAGTGAAGGCCGTCTAACAGATGTTATAATCGTTTGCTACTTCAATTATATAATACAGGCTGATTCTAAACATTCTGTACACACTTAACTGGGATATAGGGACCACTAAAACCAACCTATTTCGTTAATAAGAGTATGTCTGAAAACAGCACCCTTAGGTGCTAGAGGACGCTGTTGGCTATTTTTGGCCGTGGTCGTTGTAGCGCGGACTTCTTGTGGGTAACATTGAGCACTTCACGGGATCTGAGATTGCTGACATGCATCCAGCATATGGGTTGGACAATCTTGTAAAATGTACAACAGGCAATGAGTCAACGCCGCTAGGCATGTTGTTCACACCTTATGCCTTTCATTCATGTACCAACACCATCAAATGGGGACGTCTATGAGGATACATTTTGTCTCAGTGTTTCCTGTCTCCAATTATATGTTGGACATAGAGTTTCGAATCACCCTGTATAGTCTACTATATAGAGATACATTTTAATACAGGTTTGAGAATCCATGGTTGAATTATCAAAGTTGAAATCCACGCACGTGTACAAAGGCGTTGGTTTCGTCTTGTCCAGTTTGCTGTAATAAGAAGGTCGAGGCTTAAATTCTTACAGGACATATTGATGTGTACTTTTCTTATTTTTTTAACCCTTTCTTTAAACAATGCTGGCTATATAATTTCCTTTTAATTCTACCAGCTCACTTCGGTGGCCGCGTGGTCTAAGGCGCTATTCTTTCAGTAGGATAAACTATCGATGACGGGGAGATTGAGGTTCGATTCTAGGTCAGCTGTACTGATGATAGTTTTTCCAAAATAGTTGTATACCCTCCCTCCACGTAAATTCTGGTATACTTTCCATTACTATCACTTTCCTAGTTCCTAAAACCAATAGCGTAAATAGTACACGGAAGTTCGTGTTGCTAAATAATAAAATAATGACTATTAATGAATATTGTAAATTTGTACAGTTGAGAAAGAACAGTATTGGTAATACAACTAATTTAAAAAGTATATTGGTAATAGTCAGATATTTAAAATGTAATTTCTGGTTTAAGTATATGTATTCACCATTTTAGATTGTACTTTTATTCTAAGCTTCAATATAAACATAATTCTATCAAAAATACTGGAATAATAATCGTTAAAATTCTTTAGCCTTATTCCAAAATATTTTTGAATCTAAGAAAAAATAAAAGTATTTCTTACTACGATCAAATGTAATAAACAAAAACCTCTAAATTTGTAATATCTAATTATCAGTCTCTTTTTAAATCATTGTTTTGGAAAGTTTCATTTTCATTTAAATGTAATAAATTACAGTAATCCGCATCTCTTTATTCAAGGGGGTGACCTGGTGGTAAAGGGTAAGTTGTCAGACTTCTGTGTTGGGGGTTCGGGGTTCAATCCTTGATCCAAGCCCAGATTTATCCGATTGCCAAACCCTTCCTTCACCTCTGACAAGACGTGTATTAATCACCACTCGTAAATGTGGGGAATGCCAGGCCTACCTCATGGTTCGGATCCCACGTTAAATTGTAGGTCCTCCATTTCATCTCACAATCACCCTACCATTACACATTAGCGTAAGTGCGTATAACCCGAATGGGTAGTAAGACACGGTGCTAATAATAATTATAATAATAATATATTTGAGCTTTCAAAATACTATATTCATTTTAAAATAATTCCATGTAATGTAATAAATTGAATTTTAATAAAAAGAGTAAAATATAATTTCTTAGTAAATTCATATACAGTGAATAGAGAGTATCGGAAGTTAAGGTTGAACTGGACAGAGCCCATCTCGAGTAACTGAAAATTCGAATTGCATGGAATAGCTGGAATAAATTAAAATATCTACATGTTTTTATGTGTAAAAAGCACTTAGTATATATCTAAATTATATAATTTTATTTTAAAAAAATGAATACATGTATTTGTACGGTATTATAATTTGAATGAAAATGATCGTGGGCTTTCTGTTGTTTTACGTGAGATCATTGTTTTGGTGTGTAATCTCTCATACACGGTTCATCCTATGTAAGAAGACTTGCAACGAGCCTATATCTACATCAAACAATCGAGACTCTGGCGGATTGAAGAATGTAACTGTATTCTTACTTCTTGAACAATAATTACTAGAGTAAAATACCCTCACGTCATCCCTCAACTCTGCACAACTGGCTGCCTAGACTCAAGGCACTAACAACAATGAAACAAAACATGCCGTTTTCTCGTAAACGGTGAACCTGAAAGAGTTGCGACAGGACAGCCTTTTTTGTTAATTCAAACACGCTGCTTAATCATCAAAAATCAATAACAACTAGGTTTTCCTAAATAAATAATAAAAGAGGGTGGCAGCCCCCATTTAATTATTGAAAGGGGATGATATTACCAACACAGTTTAAAGAGGATTAACATCTTAATTCAACAAAACATGATCCAGAGATTTGGTTTTTTCTAGCTCAAGTTCCTTATGATATTTTTAAATAAAAGCACTTTAAAACACGATTTTCAAGGCTCATAACTCCCCTTATTATCCATTTCGGGAAAAGGTCGCCAATTTATTTCATTTTTTTTATATTGAATCACTTCCTGGTGGGTTAGAGAGAAATAACGCCTAAACCTTTATATGTATTTTTAATATATGGAACAAAATACACTTTTAGTTAGGCACAGACTAACATAGGTTTTTATCAGCTCTCGTTGCTTCACGCAAACTCATAAACTAGATCCTATATTATTTATTTCCATTTTCATAAAAAATAATGTATAATCTACAATATACGATGATATACGGATGTGTGCCAGCCTTTAGTCTCCTCGTAAGATCGTTGAGCTTCAGGATCCTGTCAACCCTCTCTTTGTGTACCTTGTCAGTTGCTACCTACTCTGTGCTCTCTTTTAGTTCCCTGTCTGCACAATTACACTCCCTCCAATCGTCGTCTTTGAAGTACTATTACATCTGAGCGTCTATAGCTGTGTCGTAGCAGAGTCCATGTTACTAACACAAAGTGTGATTTCAATCGGATACGAGCTGATCAAAGGTCACTTTAATTATGAGGTTCCATGCTTGGACACCCTGAGGTGTTAAGTTCCTAAACATGTCAAAAAAAATAAGACGACACACAAACAGTTTTGGTAGACGACGTGGAACCATCTTGTCCTTAAAAGGAGGTCATTGGCCAGGTTTTCTCTCGATGGCCTTGGGGTCGAGTGTCCACTTCTCCTCTTCCTTGTGTGAATGAAAAGACCTCAAGTGACTCAACTAAGGTGCACTGACTGAAACACAAGTGGCTTTCTCTAAAGCCAATTAGTCGCGTCTCGTCGCCCATTCATCTTAACATAATAACAGTGGTACGAGTCTAGTACATGCGGGCTGAGCTATACGTGTGTAAATATGGTTATATTATATGTTCGCTAAACGAAGGTGCCTGGACTTATATCCTTGAGGGAAGATCACCTCTCATGACAGGCAAACTTGATGACCACAAGAGGCTTCAAGAGGGATTCGTGCCAACAATGTTGTTTCAAAGAGTTAGTTTTTTATAAAATAAAATAAACTATATTGATCAACTACCCGCTTCCATAGCCACATGGTCTTAGGCACTATTCTCGTACTAGGCTAGACTGTAGATGATGGGGAGATCAAGGTTCAAATCTAGATCGAGTATACTGAGGGTGGTTAATCCAAGATAATGTTTCTCCCTCCACGCAAATGTGGGTACACTTTCTATAAATATAAATATTTCTAATCCCTAAAACCATTAGTGTAATTAGTACATAATCGTATAACACAAACGGGTAATAAGACGAGGTGCTAAAAAAAGTGTAACTGTAATTATTTCGTAATAATTTCCTCAGACATGTTAGATTTCAATTTGTGTCAGTGCTAGAGCTACTTTAATTACACTTATTTTGGTAGGAAGAGCTCTCTTTCCTCAGACATGTTAGATTTCAATTTGTGTCAGTGCTAGAGCTACTGTAATTACACTTATTTTGGTAGAAAGAGCTCTCTTTCCTATTAAGATCCTTCCGCAGGATGGTTCGTTCGCTCTCATCCCCGAGTTTATTTTATAACATTCAAACTAATGGACGTAATTGGTGTATGAGAAGCACTCGGGGGTCCGGAGCGAGCGAAACAGCCTGTATATTGGTGAATACTTTCCCTCCATATTAGGGAAATACACATTATTCATATGCAGACAGTTTTGGTAGCGTAGATGAATTATGAAACTGGCAACAAGAAATACAGGAGTTATTAATATTGTACTGAACGCCTTTAGCGTCCATACAAACTCAGCCCTCATTCCCTGGCGTATGTATCTGCGTTGTCAGAGATTTTCCGGCTCATATACTCTTATCAGTAGGGGGTGCATTGTGCCCTAAATGCCTTTTTAAATCCTATGAAAAGTAGGATTTTGAGGTATAAGTTTATTTTCGAGGATTGCGAAGATAATGTGATAACTTTTATAGTGCTTATAAATGCCTGTTTCGGTGCTTAGTGCCTATTTTACTAATGGGAGCCTTAAAATGCCCTTATTTTTAATATATATTTCTCTTCCTCACACCTTTTTTTTCTTTCTAAATACTTGCGGTCCCTCCCCCCCCCCCCCCCTTTTCATTCCTGAAGTCACTCCACGTGGATACTCGTGTTGCATAGAAGACACATGTGTCCAATGGTCTGATAGGTTCAGTCGGGTCATATTAGCGACAAAGATTGTCTTCTAGCTCACAGCAGTGTCAGTTCATTCAGTGGCTGTGTATATTACACTGTTACACTGACCACTGTGGCAGATATGTTGCAAATGTTGTGGTTGGAAAACTAAACTCTACGGGTCCTGGGAAACCTCACTTGGTTGTTGCAAAGATGCTTGAGGCAACCAACCGCTCGACAATTGCCATAGTTGTCCGTGATGCTTTGCGTAAGTATATAACTTAATTTCACAAGATATAATGTGTTAATTTAATGATTTGCGGTGTTATTCTTGTAAAAATGAGATTATAAATAAGTTAATATGTTTATATTAGGTGTCCTGTGACCATCAGAAAACAACAATGAAAGGTTTTCGGTCCTGCTGACAGACAGTGCGGCCTACATGTTGAAAGCGGCTGCAAACTTAAAATTATTCTACACCAAGCTAATTCACGTCACTTGTCTGGCGCGTGCTGTTCATAGGGTTGCAGAAGATATTAGATCACATTTTCCAAATGTTAACGCTATTATTTCCACAGTCAAGAAATTGTTTTTGAAGGCTCCATCACGAATCTTCTCATTTAAGGCCACCCTGCCCAACATACCTTTGCCACAACAACCAGTGTTAACACGTTGGGGTACATGGCTTCATGCTGCGTTGTACTACGCAGATCATCTTGGTGACATTCACTGTTCACTAATTAAAATTGCAGTGAGCGCTTTACCACTTATTTTATTGATTTCACTGGTCCGTCCCATTATTGAAACATATTTTAAATTTAAAGGTTATACTTGTAGATCACAATTATTGAAAGAATGGTGAGTTTCAATATATCAACCGTTTTGCTTGTAGGTAGTCCAAATTTTTGGACGAGGAACAAGCTGTCGCCATTACAGAAGCAAATGTTGCCATCTCCTGCTCAAGTGTCATTGCGGATCTGGCACACGTAAAAAGCAATTTTGGAAATCTTCTTGAACAATCACAGTTTTTGAAGAGAGGGATTTGCCTCTTTTAAAAG
>JBCFYV010000003.1:6321067-6325096 GCA_039000515.1 Timema cristinae
ACTACCCAATTTTTAACGTAATTATTCTCTTATGCCATAGAATAAGCAAATAAGCAAGTCTCTCTAAAAGTTGATGTTTTTCCTTTAACCTCTTTGGGGAAATGTTGGTACAGAAATGATCTATATCTGTTATTTTAAAATAAATATTTACATTTTTATTGTTCAAAATTTATAAATGAGGAATTTAATATCAATGCGATACCCATTAGATGTACAACCTCTTATAAAATGTCGAAGAATTTAACCTGAATTTGAAATTTTAATACAAAGTTTTGACCCTCGTAGACCCAATATAGATATATTTTATTGGTTCATATATACAAATGAAAAGTTCTTCAAAAATAGGATTATAAAATATAAAACTGTAAGTCAAAAAAAAGGTTTTACGGTAGTCTGGCGTAATTTTTGTTCGGGTTTGCTCATGTATGTTATTTAGTTTCACATATATCACGAGTTTAAATTAAATATTTCCATTTTTATTAAACAATGGAGCGAGAAAGTCAGAGCGGAGTTCCGTACCACTTATTTATTTGTTTGTGCGTGTAAATCAGCATATATTTCAATATAAAACTTGTAAATTATAATGTACTACAATTTATAATGTGATATTTGTAGAGGTGGCCTGGTGGTCTAGGGGTAAGGTGTCAGACTTCTGTGCTGGCGGCCGGGGTTCAATCCTCTGTCCCGCACAGATTTATCTGATTACCAAACCCTTCCTACACCTCTGACAAGACATCTTGTTAATGTGGGGAATGCCAGGCCGCCACCGTGGTTCGGATTCCACGTTAAACTGTAGGTCCTTCATTTCATCTCACAATACCCTGCCATTACACATTAGCGTAAGTGCGTATAACCCGAACGGGTAGTAAGACGCGGTGCTAAAATAATAATAAATATCTGTAGAGAATGTCAGGGTTAATTAATACCGAACTTTGTAAATTACACTTGTTATGATCGTAGTCAAATTTACCACGTTTCTATCACTAGCATAACCCATTGTATATACATCGTGTATTCATTTGGTAACTTTCCACCTAAATACATCGAAAACAACTCCTTGTTGAAAAATAATGTTTTATGCAAGAGTTACTTAGTTTTGAGAGGGAGGTATGATAGTTATGTTTATATGAACTTGGATTGTGTTACCAAGGTTAAGGTCAATTTTAATTTTTAAACAAGACCCCTGATTCCTTATTGTATATTCTTGTAGCTCAAATAGTGCTGTTTTAAAAATGGCGGTACAAGTATTTTCAACTATAAAATGTCATAAGTTTCAATATCACCGGTGCCATATATTATATTTATTCATACATACCACGGAGAGGTAGAAGTGTCTGTGTGAGTGTGTTTGTACACGTCCATATGTATTTATAAGAGAATAAATAAAATAATAACTGAGCAAACAACAGGTTTTTATTTCTATTTTAAAGTAAGCTTTAAAAAGTTCTCCATTTTGAGCTAAACAATGATAATATTCTATTATCCCCATTGGTTATGACTTTTCATGAAGTTACTTTTGTTATACTTCTACATGCCCTTGTTATTATATTTTCTAACTCTTTAATATATGATATTTTGTTCCATAAATAATATACCTTAAATATCGTAATTCTGAAAGCATATATAATTTAAAGTCTTGAGAGCACTTTGGAAGGGGTTGGTATTCCTGAAAGGACAACAATGCAGGGCCTGAACATACAAGTACAACAAAAATAAACAAAAAATTGCTAACCAACAATGGACTGCAACTCTGGTAAAATTAACTCAACGAACAAAGCTAATAAAATATATCACTCTAAATCTAATGCATTGTAACAGGGATATCACAAATACAATTTAAAAAAATGTAAATGTGGATTAGTGTTTTTGTTATCATGTTGTTGAAGTTTTCCAAACCCACCAAAATCCTATCTGTGAGTATGCCTGCTCGTCTATACGAGTCTCCTTTTACAATAAATAATAAAATAATATATATCAGTAATTAATAAGGGAGAACATTAAAAATTGATATACCTTTAATGGATCATTTACTGAAAAAAGATAGTTAATATGATTTTTATCAATTTTAAATGGTATTTCTTTAAAAAAATAAAAAATGAAAAGTAATCATTATTATTAAATAATTACTTTTATCTTGGATGTTCTGAGAAAAAGAGTTTGGTCCTATTTCACCCATTATTCTGATCTAAAAAAATAGATGTCCCAAATTTTCCATTTTTGATTGCTTCATAAAACTTGAAGTTCTGCACAACTTTTGATGGAAATCACATCACTGGTGATTATTCTTGCTATTTACACAAGTGTAATTTAATCAACTAAAATTATTTATTTACAATTTTAGAATATTATGCGCGCAAAAACTGAACACATTCATGGACATTGTTAAAAGAAGAACCTATATTATTCACAAAGATATTCCAACCAAAACGTTGTTTTTCTCCAATATATATCACATTCCTTGGCAACCTCACATGTAAAAGGAACATACACAATAAACTCATCGGAAAAAGGTTTAGTTCCAATTAAAATATAGAAGAAGTTTAAAATATGTTCAGAGGATTGAATCTAGGACATCTTGATTGATAGACAGGAACTTTAAGGATTAGACCAAAGAGGTAGCACATCTATAATAATAAAAGGAAGTGTTTGTTTGTGTGCGATGCCCAGACAAATCTACGGCACGCAGAGATCTGACTTTTTAACATAGGTGGACGGAAGGAGGTCCGATTGCACCTCAAAACAGGGTTTTTAAATTTTCAATTAGCTTTTTATTTAGGATATTTTAAACAAATGTTTGAAGAAAATATAATAATCTGATTTAGAATTACGTTTCGGAGATAAAATTTCCATCTGAAACCGGGCACCATTGGGGGAGGGGGGCTGAGGGGGGCTTATATAATTCTTATAGCACAGTGCGTTATTGCTAGTTTATAATACTTAACAATTCAACCCGAATCAACAAGACACATCAACCTCTCGAGGGTCAACATCCACATTAGCACAACACAGCACAATACAATAATCTACCCTGTTTAGTTTTCAATAAGCTACAGGTAGGGTGGTTGTCCTCAAATAACACAAGGTACTATTCTAATAATACGATAGGTGGGACCACTTATACGAGAGGGCAAAACCTAACGGTGGTTTAAAAACTAACACCTTGGGTGAAAGAGGGGCTAGAAGCTTATCTTGGTTAGGGGATGGAGGTTACCTAACCATACAAGTGGTAGTTTAAAATCAAGCCATGAAATTAGGCACCCAGGTAGGTAATTAAAATGCCCTAGAAGCAATTAGTCAGTTTTACCCGCCTTACATTTATCTTGACAGTGTTTAGCTAACTAAACTGTCATTTAACAAGTAATCTGTAGCTTAGTGCTTACCCTCATTATAAAAATGATATATTTAAAATTTATAAACTATAACCCAGCAGGTGGTTATGATATAACAATCAACACGAAAAAATAAATTAATGACCTGTGGGCCGTCGGATAGGATACTTGTTGCAAGACCTTTGATTGAGAACGTGCCAAACAATTAATGAAAATTGATTACAAGCAAACAGATATTATAGATTGTAGCTCCATAATAATAATGAATGAATATAAGAAGTGAATTTCTATTTTTTTTTCTTTTTTTTTCTTTTTGTACAAAGTATCCCAGATTTCTACTTTATCGCTACCTTATAGGTAGAGAAATTATTGTGATAGTTAAAAAAAAACTTTAAATTTTGTGGAATTTCAACGTTTCATGACCCCCTGAATCCAAAAAAGTGGTTATTGAATTTCAAATGTCTGTCTGTCTGTCTGTACCTCTAACTAAAGCCTAAACTATTTTACCGATCAGGCTAAACTTTGTATCTAGGATTTTCATAGGGTTGTGCAGAGGGAATTTTGGAATAGGATATTTAACCCTAAAATTAGAGGTAGTTTACTTAAGGGTGAAAAGAGAAAAGATTGATTTTCTCAAAATCGGCTCTAAAGATCTCGATCAAATTTTATGTCGAAGTATTGATCAATATTTTAAACAAAA
>JBCFYV010000003.1:6330196-6380196 GCA_039000515.1 Timema cristinae
AGTTGTTTAAATTAAGGGCTTGGAATGACATAATTTCCAGAATCTATAGAAATAACTACTTTTTTGTGTGGTATAAAACTGAAATTTAGCAAATTACTTTAAAAGATTGAAGATTTTAAATGTCGAAAATAAGGAAGGTTAAGTACTAACAAGAAAACCAACCTTTTGGGTGAAGTAAAACTTGAAATTCCCAGGGATTATTCCAATAAAAATAAATCTATCAAATAAATATTTACCATTTACAAAGGAGGAAGGAGGCGGTGAAGTGGGGGATAAATGTTCTCAAAACTAAAATAATAAATTAATTTTCAGGGATTTCGAAGATTGAAATTTCCAGGCAGTTATTAGAACCACCCCAATCAACCAATATGACCTTGTCCTTAAATTCCAAAATGAAAAAGCAGTAAACATTCGTAAAACTAGTTAAAATAAATAAACTCTTTATTATGTTATAAGATATGCAAGTCAATAGACCTTACCGGAGACCATCTGTACAAATCAAAATTGAGTACCAGGAGACGGAAGAGCTCGAAATTGATAAAGATTATATAGAACAATATTTTCTATGGTGTTTAAAATTGCTCACATCAAGACCACATAAGATAATTAAATAAGTGTTAAAATTTTCAAAAGATATATAGGAACAATGAAGGGTTTTGGGTAAGAGATTGGTAGCTTAAAATCCTTACAAAATTATTAAAAAATCTTCTTTCCAGAATTGAAGAAGATACAAGTAGAATCCAGAAATTCTGGAATTAAAAAAAAGGCGGGAAAGTAAATGGCTAATGGAAAAAAAAACTTCTCTATATTGTAAGAAATTTGAATTTTGTATAGGCAAAGAGAAAAATATATTAAATAAACAATTTTATAAAAACTTAAGATTATTTTAAAGTTAAACCATTAGCCTTGTGATAAAAAAGAATGATAAAATTAGAGCGGTAAATTTGCGCCTGAATATAGCATCCACATAAGAGTAAAAATATCAAAATTGTGACTACATAGCTCGTTGAACCATAGTGCTCTTTGGAAAACCATGATGCTTTTTATTGAATATCTTTCTGTAACAGAGTGTATTATATTTTATTTCTGCTCTTGTGTGTACTACCATGCTCTGTTTACAAACTTTTTATGTAACAATGACTACCAGTTCATTTATCTATTTCTACAGTACAAACATATAGTTTAAATTTCTCCAAATATTGATATCAACAGATGTGGTTGAATATCTGCCATGAGCATGGTGAAATCATCTTACAATCTTTTTTAACGAAGAGAAAAATGTGTCATCAACCTCCAGAACACCATTGACGGATATTAAAGAAATGTTGAGGTCACCACGTGAAGAAAATTAAGTTCTATCACTGAACTGGAAAAATATTTGGTTTAATTTGGCAAAAAAATCTGTTTTGCCATGAAAACTGAAAAACCACTAACATTTTCTTGCATCCTCTTCCGTCCCACCTAAAGTGATATAATGTTTACATCTAAACGATTAGGAGTTAGATTAGTGGAAAATGAGGAGACTAGTAAAGGTCATATTAATAATTTAGGAAAGAATAATATTGTCGTAACAATATTATTTCAATAAAAAAACTATTTCAATATTTACCGTGTAATTTAAGAACATATAAATGGATCTAATGAAGTATAATAGCTTCCACATTATTTTAAATTTCAACAAATTCAAATAATATAGTTTTCAGGAACATCAAATTTAACCGAAGTATTTGAATGTATTCGTTTAATGCATTCTGAAGATAAAACATTTGTTTAAGATGTAACGTGCCCTTCTTTCCCAAATTTAAATATTTAAATATTTCATAAATATGTATGAATGCTTTCGAACCTTTTTATTATTGTTTGGGGTAAAGGTTTACTTATTTACAATAGAACTAGCTATTCTAGGGTATGGTGAGATTATTGGGTTGGCGCAGAGCCCTCAAAACTTTAACATCTATTTATTAATATTATATTTAATACCATATTATTAATATTAATTTTATACATAAACTATACTCTTATGTATAAAGATATAAAATATACTTATATATAATTTATCAATAATTTAGAGGGTATACTATAGATTTTAATAGCAATCAAAAAGTAATAATTTTACTGTATTTTTGTTAAATATAAAAACACATTATATTCATTTAATCGAAAGATTTTTATAAAATAATTGGTACGACGCACCACACAAACTTTCTCTCGGTTTCGTCTTAGAATAGACCTTTACTAAAAGCTCGCAGGATTTGTGAAAACAAATAATAGAGCTATACATTGTTGTGGAAACACTACAACAAAGATCATGAATGAAATAATATACACTACTACTTACTCTATGGCATTAAGAACTAGAAACATTTTTACAGACAAATTTAAAAATAGAAACATCCTCGTCCACCAAAGAGCATAAGAATCAAATTTATTTTCAGATCTGAATTAAAAAGTATATATATTTGCTTATAGCTCAGAAATTATTGGTTTTATAAAAATACATTTTAAATAAAAGATAAACATCTTCAATATTATTATAACTATACAATAATAAGTTATTTCGTATCTCGAGAAATGGCGAGCATTGAAAAAATCACTCTGATATAAGGTACCCTCAAAGTTATTTTCTTAAGTAAATGCGAATTGCCATCATTTTTATAATAATAAACAGAATATAGATTAAAAATTCAAACAATATCGTTTAAGTTATTTTCGAGAAAATATATTTTATCTCTTTCCCCCCTCGATAACTACCCTTAATTTTAGGGTTATATGTCTAATTCAAAAAACGTCTCGGGAGACCTTAAGAAAACCCCAAATACCTAGTTTCATCCCAATCGGTAAAATATTCTCAGTCTAGCCCGAGGTACAGACAGACATACAGATCGTCACATTGCATCAACAGCTTTTTTGGTTTCAGGGGTTTATGAAAAGTTGACATTTATCAAAATCTCTATCTCGATTTTTTTTGACCATGGCAATAATTTCCCTCCGAGGTGTTGAGAGAAAATATAAATAAATACTCTAGTTAGTAATTTGTTGTACTTAATAGTTTGTTAAATTAACACATACATATGTTATAGTTACTTATTTAAAAACTACCCGGTACATTAAATACAGTATTATTAATTTTTATGTTTGGTGTATTTGAGATGTATTTTGTGAAAAGAATAAGTAATTTATAAAATTACATTTGCAAGGATTTAACCCCTCACCCATCGACGTTTCATTCCAAACACATAGTATTTTTGTAAAAAGCAAGAATTGTAGTAAAACAATTTATTTTTAAACATAAATTTCATTTTATATTTCACTTATTTTAGAAAATACATTATTTTTCTCTCTACTGATCAGTTTTATTAATAATAATATTTTAATTTTAAGTGAAAGAATAATTCCTGGTAACCTTGTGATTTTACGGTTGTTTATTTTTGTATTCAAAGTATTAGACCTCGATAAGTTCCCTAAGTACATTAGGTTTTGAAAGCATCAGTAAATAAATGAATTAGTTGACAGTAGCTTTAATATAGGATACGCTAGAAATATTAACAACCAATGAGGTTACACTTCAATAACAATGTTTTCAAATGTTTGTTTTGACCAAAATGTTAAAGTACATTTTGGTTTAGATGTGGGTTCAATAACAAACAGAAGTATCCCACCTGACTACCAATATCCCATCCATTAGAGGGCAAGCAGCATTTCTGCAATCGACCTTAAAACCACTTATCTGGCCCCGTTTTTGAACGAAACCAACTTCTCCATAAACTATTCGTAGACACCCCTATTTATTCCACACATACTAAACATACTACCACTCTTGACACTTAACATTTTAACCAGTAAGTGCATTAATCGTATCAAAACGTTTGTTTTCGCTAGAATCCAAACTTTCTTCATGATTACACGTATCAAGCCCCCAAAAAGAGGTCTTAACGATACAACAGGATATCCGTTTGCGACCGAGTGGGCAAGTTTAGCTTTAGCAGTGACATACCTGTGCGCAAAAATGGAGAGCAGGAGAGGAGAAGGAGGGGGTTACTCGATAGAGTGGTTTGGCCTGTTCGAGTTTGACCAGAGGTAGGCAGGCAGGAGAGTCTTTAAAAGACGAACGGACCTTTTTATTTCGATCATAAATATTTTAGTGCTTGTTACTAGAGAGACACAACTCGTGGGTCCAGTAGTGGGTAGTAAGAGATCAGGTGATAAGGTATAATAGGAGGAAAGTGTAGGTAGACAGGCTTTGCAATGAGTAAAGCTAGGTTTTTATCAATCATAGCAGTGATTACAATTGTGTGTCGGACTAGGAGATGCGAATACAGAAGAGGTAGCCGTCGAGGACTGCCTCAAGAAAGACTCTATTTCCTGCGTGCAGATGCTTGTCTACAGGAAAATGAAAACGTTTTTCAACCAGGATAATATCGAGCTAATTGGTGGACTATCCTTGGTTCGTGACCCTAACAACGTTGAACATGGGAGGTCATTACAGGATGCAGATTTGGAGGAAAAGTTGATGGAGTCCAAGGACGTGGAGAACAGAGAGAATGCGATGGAATCGTTTGTTGTGAAGAAAGCGTTTAGCTTTTTCGAGGGTCGAAACCTGAACTTGGATTTATCTCCTTTAGTGAGCCGAGTGACTGAAACCGCAAGAGGAATCGCCCAGAGCATCCCGACTGAAGTTCAGGAGAAAGTGACGCAATTCTTTACTGAAGGTTAGTTATAATTTTTAAGTTTTTAGTCAGCCCTATTTATTCCAAGTACTGGACATCCAGCTATATAACCCTTGGGAACTAGAATACGAGGAAGGTGAATGTTAACAAATTCTATGAGTGTGGGTTTACTATGATTTTCAGATAAAGTAGAATATTAGTACTGTTATATCAGAGTTTGAAAAGATCAAATGAGTTTGTATCGAGCACGTTTGCTAATAACATTCATTTAAAAACAATTACCTTGAATACATTAACCTGATTAAGTAACAATAATCTTTAAACGTGAATTCTCACACACATTAAATTTAGATTAATATCATCATCCTGTTTCCTGGTTGATACTCACATGACAGCACATGAATATGTTTTACTACAATGTCTGAATACCTATTCAGGTTGTATGTACATGTACTAACAAGGTAAATAGTTAAGGACGGGGAAGGTTGAATATAAAGAAAGTGGACCCACATTTTTGTAAACGTAAAGTAAAAATTAATTTAAAAAAACTTATTACACCCGATCGAGATTCGAACTCCGGTCTCCCTTTTATCAACAGTTTAGTCCAACTTGATGTTTATTTATTATAACTCAAAATTAACGCCACGAATTTCAAAATGGTACAATCCTTTATCCATAAATCAGGAGCTGTACTTGATTTAACGTATTGTACTAGACGGATGTTAAACGTATGTTTGAGTTCACTACTTTATAAACAAAAGGCCTTAGGCTGTAAATTGCACTCATCCAAGCGGGTTAAGGAACCACACAAAAACAGGTTTTTCCCATGTCGACACATAATAATATTATATATTATATACATAATAGTACTGATTTATATAAACTAGGTAACAATAAGATATTTTTTATCTATTGGCCTTGGGCGTGGGTACGATGGTGGAGTCATTGCTAATCAAAATTATATGTACAAATAAATCAAATCATGTTACAGGCATTAACTCTTATTCGTGTGGTGTGAAAGCAATGACTTGTGGTTTAACATAAATGAGGTTTAAAGGGATAGCTACACTTATCTGTAAAAACACATGATTAGCCATATAAACGCCAAGCAATGAATATTTTTAGATAATAACCTAACAAGAAATAATATATTATTATTGTTGTTATTACTGTCCCAAAGTGATTTTAATTATTTGGTTACTCTCGAAGGTCATTAAAGTAAATTATTATTGATTAATTATTAATATATCATTTTGATGGTTATTGTCCTCTGGCTTCAGGAAACCAGATATTATGGTTGTGGTCTTAATATTCTGCATAGTTATTTGACCAGGAAGGAGGAGGAAAAATGTATTGATAGCTACATTGATAGGTAGGCACACAGATTAAGTAATGAGGCTCTTCTGGTCAGGATTGGTCAAGGCTTGAATCCCGTTCGCGTGTTCTGAGGTGTTTTTCCTACTCATGCTTCAAACTTTCCCTATAAACTACTTTGTTCCCATTATTGTAAACCGCCCTAAAGTTTAGTAAAACTAAAAACTAAACAAGAAATAAATGAAAGTCATCATTATTGCAGATGCTTGGTATTGAACCCCGGTCTTCTAACTGTAATCTTAGTCCAGTTGGTTGTAAGAGGGAAGTGAACAGATATAGTTATAATATTCCATTTGAGCTAAGCCTCTAAGTGAACATGGGATAATGCAGTTAGATTGCACGGATAATCCAACATTGTGCACATACTTTGATTAACATGAATGTATGGGGTTCTAGAGCATTTCTCTTTTATTTATTTCCTCTCTCACTGTGTTGCAATAGATACTGTAGTTAAATTAGTTGAAAGTCTAATTGGATAGGAATATGCATTTTTCTTATATTATTATTATTGAATAGGAGGTTGCATTTTTCTTATATTATTATTATTATTATTATTATTATTATTATTACTATTATTATTATTATTATTATTATTATTATTATTATTATTATATTAGCACCGCTTCCTACTACCCGTTTGGGCTGTATATAATTACGCTAATGTGTAATGGTAGGGTGATTGTGAGATGAAATGGAGGACCTACAGTTTAACATGGAATATGAACCACAGTGGAGGCCTGGCGTTCCACACATTCACAAGTTGTGATTAATACACGTCTCGTAAGAGGTGAAGGAAAGGTTTGGTAATCAGATAAATCTTTACCGGGACCGAGGATTGAACCTCGGATCCACAGCAGAGAAGTCTGACACCACCCCAAGAAATGCCCAATAAATACAAAATTGATATTACCATATTAATTAGTTCTGGTTTTACAAGGACTTACAACCTAAGTGGACTCAAGTTTAAAAACTCTCATTTCTCCATAGTAACCCTTATATTATAACAAATTGAGATAACATTCTTGGACCTACAGGGACTCGAACCTTAATATCGCAAAGAAAATATATTTCCAAATCAAAACATATCACTTCCTCTAGCATAGATTATTTGAAAGCTTATCCAACAAATTCCTTAAGACTTCCAAACAATAATGATAACTCTGTTGTTTTTCTAATAATTTTTGATACACAATAAAAAATGAATTTAGTATATGAATCTCCCCCACATGTATTCCTATAGGAGATTCAGCCACGTACACGTATGACTGACTTTGAACGAGAGGTTGATGCTAGATTCATTCAATTTCCAACCACGTCTAATATGATGTATTTCAAACATGTTTTAACTATGTTTGTTGAGATATTTAATGTTATATTTTCAAACAGATTGTACCACCATGGCTTACAAACCATGCCAAATCTTACATAACTACCTATTCGAGAGGACTATCAATTTAACGACACAGCGAAAGGGACGGGCTTCCACGAGACTCTCCATATTCTAACCAAAGAAACTCCCAGAATAACAATAAACTGAGTGATTATTTTCCGTGGCTTCCCATTTTATTCTATATTCTAATACCTGTGCATTTCTTCTAAATCCTCATCCTTACAATTTAGATTAAGCTGTTTATAAACTCTTAGCTGAAAATCCCAATAGTAATATCATAATAATTCATTAATTTCTATTATTAGTTAATGAATGTGGTATAATGATAAGCCCGAATATTTAACAAAGTAGCTTACTTCCTTAGTTTAATAATAGTTTAATTAAAAGGAGTTTTATTAAATTATCATTTTAAAAAGAATAAAAAAAAAGTTTGGAGGTTTTAATATGTTTGTTTCCAATATAATTTGATGACTTGGTTAGGTACTTCAGGTTTTAATTCTTGGTCGAATAGCGGACAGACACGTTCTTGTTCGACTAAGAGAAGTCTCTTTGAACACGAGCATGGCCGAGTCTACCGTAGTGATGCTAACGTGCTTTTTAGGTGTGCCGTGAGGAATCACGTCAAGAAGAGTGTGCCGTGAAAAAAAAAATACAGAACCACTAGTCTAGATAAATGCATATGACATGGAACAGGTGTAAAAAAAAATCAAACCACAATCTAAGAGTTAAACCCTTTTATTTAACTGGATGTGACTGAAATTGGTTTTCCATAAACTTCTAAAATCAATTAATTTGAACGCTCCTAGCCCCAAAATTCTAAGGCTTGAGAAGGTAAAATCTACTCTAAATATAATAATGTGTTTCTACAAATGTTCTAAATATTATAAAAAGCAATAGATTTCTTTTTTTAAAAGCTACATGAAATATAAAATACAGATTTTGACTCGTGGTTGAACAGAATAAAGCAATATATATTTAAAAGGATACAGACGAAAGGGTAAATATCTGGTCTTAAAATGATAACAACTAAAAGTATATATTTAGATTTCAGAGGATGAATTTATCATTACGAATTTACTAGCATTTTTTTAGCCCCACGTCCTAAGACCTGTTCAGGTTATACGCTTAACTTATGTACAATTTAATTTAATGAGTTAGGCATGAACAAGATTGAATTTAGATGGAATGTATCTAAACTTACGTGGAGAGAGAGTGGAAAACCATTTAGGGAAAACCACACTAAATATACCCACTGCGGTTTTAACCTTGGTCATCTTGTCATCGGCAAACATTATTTTACGAGGATATTTAAAATCCATGTTTGAAACATAGTTATATCAGCACCAAAGTATAAACCTTTTGATATATTAAAAACTCTTAGCACATAGCACGCTAAATTAAGGCAGGGAATTCCATTCGTGTTTATTGAATAACTATGTGCATATCCAAATATTTTATATCTCACCTAGGCTTGAATGTATTTGCTAAAGCTATGTCGTTTTCTGTTTTACTGACTCAGCTACAGAACTCAACATTTTTTAATATATATCATGTATTAACATTATTTACTACAAAGAAAATTATTTACTTAAGGTGTAGATGTAAATTGGTTGTTTTCCTCTTGATAGAGTAAAACATCATTCTATTATTAAATATAGAAAGACTAGCTTTGAATTAACAAATCTTTTATCTTTATATGACAATAGATCCATTGCCAAAAACAGATTTATTTTTCCAGCACGAGGCAAGAAGAAGATCTTGAAGAAGATTCTTCCCATCCTGATGTTGGTGAAGCTAAAGGTCCTGGCTCTCCTCGTCCTCGGCTACTTCGGTATTGCCCTGATCGCCAAGAAGGCCATCCTGGTCAGCATCATCTCCATCGCCATCTCAGCGTTCATCGGCATCCGCAAGCTGCTGTCTCAGAACCACGGCTGGCAACCCCACCAGTCCCACCACGAGGTGCACGAGGCCTACCCTTCTCACGGGGGTGGAGGATGGGCGGATGGTGGAGGCTACAGTGGAGGTGGCGGGAGTGGATTCAGCAGCGTGGGACCTGTTGGAGGAGGAGGGTTCAGTGGAGGCTATGACGCAAGCTATAGCAACCATGGAGAATACGGCTCGCACTCCTCCCCAGTGGCACAATCGCTGGCTTACGGAGGACAGAAGACAGCCGGCCGGTGAAATATAGCAGGTAGGATAAAGTAACTAATTACGCACTAACAATATATTTACATAGGCTTGTACATAAAGGATGATATAAAGTAGTTTTGATTACACCTTAAATGTTGTTAGACGAGAGCTCAAGAAATATTATGATAAAAAGGGTAAGATAACGTCACAAACACGTTGATTTGACTATATTGATCAAAGATTAGGCGTCTTACATAAGAAGGTTTTAACACATGACTCATGAAAGTAGCCTACTAATTCGAAAAAGAATAAAAATATTCTTTACTTTAGATACATAAGTTTACGATTGGTGTATTTAAAATATGGAGGAAGGTGAAAAGAATATTTTCATTTTTACTCTGGAGAGAGGGAGAAGAACAGTAGTGTAGAAAAATAACTTATACCACAACTTTTTGAAATTAATTCAACTTCTGTTTCAAGTCATTTACCCGAACAGGAAGCTAGCTAGCACCTAGGGCCGTACTTCCATAAATTCTAGGCCACTACAGCTGCTGAGCGCTTACCATTAAACTATACTGCACAAGGAGAATGTAAAACCCAAGGGCTACTATTTCACGAGGGTTGGATAGAAACAGTAGAGTAGTGTAAATCTATCTCGTTTTAGCTTTGTTACTACCGCATAAATGGAGCTTACCACACATTCAACACCGCTTCTATGTTGAGACAATGCAGAACTAACAAAACTGCATGCTAACTTTTGTCTGACAGCAATACCGATATAAAGATCGTTGTATCCCCGTTTACTTTAGTATAATTATACCAGGCCCACAGTTTTGCTACTGTTTGGCCCTAATGTTTTTGTACATAATCTCACAAGAAGAACCTAATTTTATTTTGGCAAACGATTAGAGATGAGTTTCAACAGATTCAGCGGTTAACAAAAATGGTTCAGAAATCACTGAACTTTATTTATAACAATGTTTTCATCCTTTTAAAAGCAGCTTATCCATTTGGGGGTCATTAAAGACCTAACCAACGTACCACTTTCAGCTCCTCATAAAAAGAAAGAAATGCCTATTTTTTGTGAAGAATAAACGAGCATGTTACATTTTAATAAAGATTTAGTGAAAAGCTAAACAAAGACATGCCAGTAAGAAGGGTTTACAAAACTATATTATATTTTGTCAAAATGTGTGTTATTTGTTTAGCAAATTTATATCAAGATACACTCTACGTTTATAAAACT
Source organism: Timema cristinae (assembly GCA_039000515.1). Classification (NCBI taxonomy): domain Eukaryota; kingdom Metazoa; phylum Arthropoda; class Insecta; order Phasmatodea; family Timematidae; genus Timema; species Timema cristinae. The sequence continues at coordinate 6,341,004 of JBCFYV010000003.1, forward strand.
TAGTAGTGTACTGCGAAGCCCCAGAAATAATTCTAGTAGCCCTGGTAGCATACCGTACATTATTTGGTAAACACTGACCAAGAGCACAACTTGTCAACGACCAAGGGAAAATATGAATTTTAAATAACTCATGAATATTGTGGTTAACTCTCATTGCGAGTTTCAAATAGGGAAGTGCCGTTAAACACGCAAACACTGGATTCTACAATAAAAACAAGCTGCATTTGTTTTGACTCTTGATATAGTGACATATTGGTAAACTCATCCTTTGTTAACACTTTCGAAGATCATCAGCTATTTAAGAGTAGAGTATTCAACATTGACAAAAAGGTTACGCTCTTAAATTGACCCACCATTTACTCAGACTGCTGTAGGATACAGCCTTTACCTGAAGCTGAGAATATCGGACACAGGAAGCTAGACATAGGTCTCAACTTTGGCGGGGGCATTGTAAAGGAACAGTTATAATTATGGATGACTCAAGGTGACTTTCCACGTGTCCATATTTTCCTTCAAGCAAATTTTATAAACCCTCTTCTTTAAATAATATAGTTACGGATAAATAAGGAGTAATAAGCATTTCCCTTTTAAAAAAATTATAATAAAGTAAGAATATTATATTTTCATCATTTCAACTACAATTTTGACTACAAACATAAAGTTAATAGTCACTTTTAAATTTTTACCATTTCTACCGTAAAAAACTATGGAATACATTTAAAAATACTGTAAGTATGTTTGAAGGAATAATAATGTTTATTGAATTTGATCATTTCCATCAGAAATGTCTGTTTCTTTTTTTGGTGCAGATAGAGTGAAAGTTTAGTTTGAGTATTCCACAATTGTTTTGTTAGTAAAAAAGGTTCACGCTTAACTAATGGGCTTTATTTTATTTTTTGGTTAAAACTGGAGCCAGTCTTTGAAGTGAAGTCACCTGGCTAAGGTTTGAGCCAAAACCCCGCTATCAGGGGCAAAACAGACTAAACATACTTGACACATAGACCACATACTCTAAGTCATAGGTTCACTAATATGTTACAATTTAAAGCAAAAGTACCGAAATTTTCTGGCAGGTTGGAATTAAGCCATTAGGAAATAGCCCTCTCATAGACCCAGCTGCAAATTGAACCCATACATCCCTGTCAATGGAAATTGATTTATTACGAGATTGACGCCCAAGTTCATGAGACCACTGATATGAGTGCAGTGGGCCTTGAACCACTGGCTTGTCTTACAACGACCGACATATGTAGTCCTATTAAGGGTTCTTCCCCAACATCTTGTTTCTCATACTATATCTAGTATAACGCCTGATCAAGTCCCTTCAAGGTCAAACTTACTATTATTTTATTTAGGCTTGTCCGTTTAAATCGGTTGGATCTTCTAATGAAATCCAAACTCCTCTACCAATACAGGATTACCATATGTGTCTCATTCCCACGATTGAGCTCATGGTATTAGCAGGACATACCAACTCCTCAGCGCGCTCCTTGACGAAGGTTGGTACAGGAAGAGTCTGATGACCAGTTAGGTGTGGCCACAGGTTGACCCAGATGTTCGGAGATATGTGATGTGTTACACCTCCCAGAATGTGAGCCTTGACCCACAAGTGAGGCTCAACTTGTATCTCACTATCTCGTGGGTTCGATTACCCCGTTACGTCCATTGAGCCACATTCTTACCGCTAGGTAGGCAGGGCCCTTGTTTTGAGATGTCAGAATAATTAATCACCGTTTAAAAAGCGGGAACTCTATGTCAAGGAAATCTGGTAACATCAAACTAATAGTATTAAATAATAATTAGTTGACCTGGACTGGGTATTAAATACGTAATCCTAACATTATTCTTGACCCACTTCAGTGGCAGAGTGGTCTTAGTCGCCCCTTTCGTGTTACACTGGCCCACTGATGACGGGAAGATCAGGGTTCAAATACCGGTCAGGTCTATTGGCTTTTCATTAAGGTTTCTCACTCTCCTTACAAACAAATGCAAATAGATTATATCTAAAAAGCTTCCTCCCTCATCCTTACCCCGTACTATCATATATATATATGTGTACAGTCTTAACAGGTAGTATTACCACGTGATTAAAAAATAGAATAATATAATTTTCAAGAAATTACCACAATAGAACGACTTGGATCAAATTATAAATAATAAATTGTTTCTAGAAATATTCTCTAATATAAACCTAGTACTCATAGGTAGGAAGTTAGAAGTTTCATCGCTAAAGCGGAGGTATAGAACTAAAAGCTTATTTTTAACTTGACATTCCATAGTTTGAATAGCTTGTTAATTTTAAAACAGAATTTGTTTCTGGGTTTGTAAGAAAAATGTATTGTAAAACATATCAGTCATTATAAATACTCCGTTATATATAAATATATATATATACTCCAATTATTTATGTAACGACGGAAGAAATATTTATAGTAATTAATAATCTTTCCAGGCAAAAAGTTGCCATTTCCCTAATTCTTATTTGAATGTGATTGTGTCGCCGGTAAATAAATGTGAGTTTGTCAATAGTCAGAGTTGATGTAATCTTTTTTTAATTTAGAAACTATTAAAACAAAGAAATATAAATCATTTAATGTAAGATCCAAATAATACCAAAAAGATTACCAAATTAATTTTATAAGAATTTTTAAGAAAATATTTTAAAAAACATATATATATTATGCATGACCTGAGAGGTGATTCCTCCGTAATTAGCCAATCAAACCTTTTAAATTTATATTTATATATATATGTTTGTGAATGCACAACATCTGACTCCTTGATAGAAATATCCGCAATATAAATGAGTTAAGGTATTTATGAATTTATAAAGGCTATGCACAACAGGGCTTTGAAGTAAATAATAAATGTAAGAAGAGCTCAGTTAAATAAAGTGACTTATTCTCATGATTTATTTTTCATTGATTTTTAGTTCATTGAAAGTTAGAACAAAATCTATCCAGTTTTATATTAAGATATGTTTAAAATATATTTTAATGATTTTAAAACCATCCTTTTAAATGTTTTCTATTCAAATAATTATCACGACAAAATATATTTTACTACGTTCAAATTATTCCCTGTAAAACCCTTACTGTCGTAGATCTTCATTAATAGATTAGCATATTATTATGGTAAGCTTCTTAGAGTTAATTAACAAAACTGAAGTAATTTATTAATAAATCAATTGATTAGTAATATTTGTTAAAAGTTGAGCTAATTACATTTATAGTAAACTTGGCCACCTGTTGTCCGGGAGAAATTCTCCCCTCAAACAACATTCAAAAACTGGGGACAGCGTCCTCGCTCCGAACATAATAAAGAGATTCCAGAAGAATATTATAGAATATTACTACCCACACTTAACAATTCTAAACAAATCAAAGGTTTTCGTTGACCCTTGGTGTGACTACCTTGTCGTTTGGAATGTCTAACCGATGTTTGTGAAAGGGGTGGTGGGTTAGGTTAGTTCATCTTAGCCGGCAAAATAGAGCGAAATACTTCTTATCTAAACTAATTATCAATATAGTGTTGTCACACCCACATTCCTCTCCAGCAGTGTCACCCACATTCCTCTCCAGCAGTCGCACCAACATTCCTCTCCAGCAGTCGCACCCACATTCCTCTCCAGCAGTGTCACCCCATTCCTCTCCAGCAGTGCACCCACATTCCTCTCCAGCAGTGTCACCCACATTCCTCTCCAGCAGTCGCACCAACATTCTCTCAGCAGTCGCACCCACATTCTCTCCAGCAGTCGCACCCACATTCCTCTCCAGCTCAGCACTTCCACATCCACCACATTCCTCTCCAGCAGTCGCATTACATATTTAAAATGTCGTTAGTAATTAGAAATTCTTTACACTGTGGTTAATTTATTCTATTAATTTTATTAATGGTTTAGCAAGATGTTGATTACTGTCCATATAATGTTGAATATTTGGTTCTAAATTGTTTAAATAATATTCCTTATATTCAACAAATAGTATACGAGGACACCTAAACTAAATTATGTATGTGCACCTGAACATTTATGTCATAATATTAACAAATTATAAAACCAAATTTCAGAGTATTTGTAATATATGGAGATTATTTGGTTTTAAAATAATTTAATCATACAAAATAATACTGATGTTTTATAAATGTAAATAGAATTTTAAACATTTGTTATGATTGAAGGTTTTATTATTTGTATTGTTCTATTAATAAATGTGACTAAATATGTTTTCAACAAACGATGTTTCAGGTTGAGCTGATATGCGGCAATCAACTGTACAAAGTCTCCGAGGAACACTGGCGTCAAAGTGTTTAGTAAATTATTCTATATTTATTGTTAAATTATTGTTAACATGCGTTGGTTTCATTACAATAAATTATGTGACAAGTAAATGCTATAGCTTCACATTAAAATTTGTCAATAGCTGATATTAATATAAAATATTATTGACTAATATTGAAATGTATTTGCTATTAATTAAGGGTTTATATAATAATTATGTTACCAATTAATGGATTTCAGACCTTTCAATGAAACCTTCCGATAACTTTAAGCTACTAGCTTTAAATTAAAAATAACTTTTAATTCATAACTATTGTACCGGTATTAAAAAGTAGCGACATATTTAAAACCAAGCTGTAACTATTTTAAAATGTGTTTTTATATGCGTACCATTAATTTACTTGAATAAACAAAATGCATTATGTAACTAGATTGGTCTATGTCCATTTTTATATTTATATTATGACACAACACGTTTTAAATGCTAAGTCTGATTCATGAAATATAGCTCTTCTAAAATTTAATCAATTAAGATAGTATTTTAAAAATAACAAGAATGAATATATTATTTTTCTAAAAACATTGCGTTAAAATTTTTTATTTTATTTGCTTCAATTATAGTTTTTTAAATCGTTATTTTAATTTATGTAATATTCTTTATGATATTGCATTAATTTGGTTATTAAATTTAACACACTAACTATTACATTCAACTTAAAACTTAGATAAAAAATTAAAGGATAGCTATAATAAAATATATAGTTTTACAATTAAATGAATTAGAAGTATTATAAAGTTGGTAGATGATATAGTTGTACAAAATCACTTAACTACTTTATTGAACTTCATTAGTAGTGTTTTGTTGAGGTTTTATGTAAAAAATTTAATCAAAACTATAACAACAATTCCGTAAAACACGTTACTATTTATTTTATAAAATTCTCTGCTATTTTGCTTAAATTTGACTCAACTAATTGGTTATAATTATTTAATTTAGTTGAATAATGCTTTTTTAACAAAATTATTTACAAACTAAAAAGTATTATGCATAGTACTTTTGAAAACAGAATATTTTAGTTTGTAGATTACAATCCCTATAAACAACAAATTGGTGCTAGTTTATAGTGTCTACCTTATGCTACTACGAATTCCCATAAGTTATGAAAAAACAAAATTATAAGCTTGTTAGTCTTTTAGCCTTTTCATTAATTATTCTTTGTCCTAAATTATTTTAGTACAAACAATAAAACAGATTCTAGACACTAAATAGCATGTTTTATTAAAATACTAATTTAAAAATTTAATTATTATGATTTTACGTTCATGTACAAACATTAACCCTTCACCTAGAGAGAGGCCTATACATGATTAGAGAACTGAGCCTTATTTTCTATTTTTAGGAGATGACTTTCCTTCACACATTCCATTTTAGTAATTTTAGAAGGACTTACAAACTTACTATGAGCATTATACCCATAAAGTTTTGTTTATAATATTATTTAAAATAAACCTATCTAGTAAATATTAAGGTACTATAAGTTATAATAGATCAAATATTTAAAAATAGATGAAAGTCACAATATTTTTAAGGTTATTTTTGCAACATAACATTTAAATCAGTGTCAAATTATTATCAAACACTTTTGTATAGTAAATTTCCATTCTTTTTAAATTTTGAGTCACATTTTATTTCAAAGAAATTCAAAATTACACGCTTGGTTTAATAGGGTTCATTTAAATTTAGGATCTTTATGTTTGTTTGTCTAGTGGTCTAATATGCCCTCCCAAAAATCAATTACTTTTCATAGTATAATTTATTATATAATATTTATTTACTTTTATTTAAAAAAATATATGTCTTCTTCAATTTGTGTTGTATTTATGTATTTTAAGTAAACAGGGTAACTTGATTTATTCATAAAATAACTTGTGAATGGCATAGATTTAATTTCTTCAGAGCTGAGATTGTTCATCTTTAAATTTTCTCAATACAAGATTAATAATACAAGATTAGATGGTTACATTATATGAATAGATTTCTTGTAATATAAATAGTTAAAATTTTAAACGATTATTTAAAAAAATATATTTTGTAAATGTGAATGACAAAATAGTACAACGCTCTAAGTTATTTATAATGTCTTTAACAGTAAAATTAAACATTTAAATATTACTTGATAGAGAAAACATAGCATCCCGTGGCCAAGCACTGCAATCGCTCTATACTTCTAGAATATGAATGGTGATAGGGTTAGAAGAGCGTTTTAGTACAGTCAGTACCAAGTGGCAAATGGGACATGACTCCTTCACTGAGAATAGCTGACATATCACACTTATTTAAAGCCATTTTAAAAACATTTTACATATCTTTTCTTTAAAGCTTATTAGGTATCCTTATTCTTTGTCAATAAAGGTAGAAATAAAGTAAAACAATTCTGCACAAAACTACTGAACTGCCAAACTATTTAACTTACGGGCCCCCCTCGGTAAGCACACCGGAGTTTACAGTCCAGAACGTCAAGATAACGACTGATGAGGTGTACCAGTGGTCCTCCCCTTAATTCTCCAGAACGTCAAGATAACGACTGATGACGTGTACCAGTGGTCCTCCCCTTAATTCTCCAGAACGTCAAGATAACGACTGATGACGTGTACCAGTGGTCCTCCCCTTAATTCTCCAGAATCTCAAGATAACGACTGATGACGTGTACCAGTGGTCCTCCCCTTAATTCTCCAGAACGTCAAGATAAGACTGATGACGTGTACAGTGGTCTCCTTAATTCTACAGAACGTCAGTAACGATGATGATGTACCATGGTCCCCCCTTATTCTCAAAGATGTTGACATTCTTTCAGAACACAATGTTTACTGTGTCAAGCAGTAGTGACTTATTTAAAAGGTGTTTTTATAATGATTGGTATTTTGTATAGATTGACATTTATATAAGGCAATACCAAGAATCTTGATAATTTTGGTTTTATATTATTAAATATTAAACTAAATATTTGACAGTTTTATGGAATTTAGCTATCACCAAAATTTAACTTTAATTTTATTGTAGTATGGTGACTAACATAATTTTAAAATTTTCATGTATGTGTATAGTATATCTTATTAACTCCATCCAAGCTAATAATTTAAAATAAAATAAAATTGGATTTAAATCATGCAAATGAAATCAAAATAGGGATAAAAACCCACTACAAGGAATCGTTAATTTTTTTATTAACAGGGTTATTAAACCTCATAAAGATTAATCTAATATCAATCGCTTTTACTGTGACAAAAAATCGTGATCTATAGTGTAAATTACATTAATAGCTACATTTGAAATCCAAACGTATTGATTTAGTTGTCTTTTCAAGAGTTACCAATGCTATCTTATGGCACTTTATAGTATTTCACAATGCAACCAAAACAACTAGTTTTAAATAATATTTTTATTCATACATAATAGATAAAATAGATTAGAGCTACTTCAAAGAAGGGTTATAGATATGAGTTATACAAAGAATGATAATTCAAATGAACCACATTCAAAAATTAATATGCTAATGTTATTCAAAAGAATTTAAAGATACGGTATGATTTATACAATGTCATGAGACCAAAAATTGGTTTTCATTTACAAGTATTGAAAACAATTACTATATTCACTGCTCTAGTCTGTTACTTAAATCCCCACAGATTGACCTAAAACACAATATTCACAGTGATTTATTACTGATAGATTAACAATATTGTAGGTTATTATATGAAAATAGCTTGAAACTACTTAGCAAAAGTGACTAACTTTTTCTGTAAAATAGGTAGACAATCAAAATGTGTTTACATAATATAAAAGTGTATTCTTTATAATTAGTCTATTTTCTTGAATGATTGTAGTTTGATAATGGTAGCATTCATTTAAACGGTGTATATTTATGGAAAATAATTTGTTGCTGTATGATAAAGTTCACCATTAAAACTCTATTTATTTATATCTTGTGACTATTATTGTATGTACTCCATACTTGTATATACACGTTAGTTATAAGTATATCTAGCTCTAAGTACACGTACGCACTAGCTATTAATATTTACATATGCACAAATTTATTTGTATAAATATTAATGGGAAACGCAATTATATGCACGATATATTCATAAAAACTTACATACATTCTCATATTAAAATTGCGTACAAATATATAAATACGTTTGAGTATATAAAACAAGAGAAACGCAATTGCATACGTATATAAATGTGAGACGGAAAATTGTATCTATATATTTTAGGGGAAATTTTCCAAAGAGGACAATTCTCAATAATTTTTCAAAAAATAATTTAAACTGATTAAATATAGCGAATGTAATCGAGATATAGTTATCCCAAAGGTTGACGTTTTTATTTAAGATGAATTTCTCCTAAGGGCGTTAACACCAGAAACATATTCAAACGAGCTTCGGTGGCCGCATAGTCTGAAGCGCTAGTCTCGCAATAGACTAGATTGCCAATGACATGGAGATCAGTGTTCGATCCCAGTCAGGTGAACTGAGGGCGATTTTCCCTGAATAGTTTATAACTTACTTCTACATTCAACTTTCCTCATCCCTAACATATGTGGGCGTAGTTATTAAACAGGCGTATAACCCGAATGAAGTAGGACGCGGTGCTAAAACACGTAGTCAAGAAATAAATGAATGTTAGCCTTTGTAGACCTGTTGAATTCAATCATACTTTTATCATACTTCAATTTTTATAATCAATAAGTTAATTAACATATTTTTAAGGTTGGGCCAATATTTGTCTCCCATATCCTCCATTTTTCCTATCTACCCCTCCCAATTTTCCAACCCCGTGCTCCTTATCCCTTTAAATAGCCCACTTATCTCTTAACACACTATAATTTGAAGTATAATAGGCTCTAGGTGCCAACTCTTCAATTTAACATCTACACAGCAATCCCCACTTCAGAAAATTTTCCTAAAATTTTCGGGTTCAAAATTTCCTGAAAAACTTTCATTTTTACGTACGTATATACATACACACTAATAAATGGATATTCCAATAGCTATATACAAATACTCAACATTACACACATACATACATATATACATGCATACTCACATTCATACATACATACATACATACATACATACATACATACATACATACATACATACATACATACATACATACATACATACATACATACATACATACATACATACATACATACATACATACATACATAATACTACATACATACATACATACATACCTACATACATACATACATACATACATACATACATACATACATACTACATACATACATACATACATACATACATACATACATTCATACAAACACAGTGTATTACAAACATTTATACAAAATAAAACACATGCATTTAAGCATACATGTAAAAAAACACAAATAAATGTTAATAAAGATACCATTTTCTTGCAAAATATTCAGGTAGCAAAACGCCATACTTGGGCTTAAAACGGTGCAAAGCAGTAATTTTGAGATGGCATTAAAAAACTTCAACATTTTGATAGCGGGGTGACTATTCTTATCTCGGTCACCCTTAAAAATAAACATTGTACCATCTCTGGGGTTAGGGTGTAAAAAGGTGGTATATTAAATTAAAATTTAGAGGGATGAGGAGGTCAACTTAAAATGACCTGAAACCTATGTGCTATTACCATTAAATTGTGTTCAAATTTTTAGCGTAAGATTCCGGGAGCGTATAGCTCTTCAAGCATGCGTGTACAACAGGTTGCATAGGAGCTAGGCTGTGGTACTACACACCTTGACATCTTGGAGCACGGCAGGAGAACTATCTTAAATTAATATTAAACAACACAATAGTCCATCTAGAAATGGGAATACGTTTTGAGGGTCATCATTAACCATTTTTATATGTGCATAGACACGCGCCTGAATCCTATACAACTTGTTGTACACATATGCTTGGCAACTTTCTATTCCGGCGAGACTTTGAACACAATTTAATGGTATTAGCATAGGCTTCCATATGTAAGTGTATAGATAGTTTGTATTACTTTTCAAACAAGCTATTTGTGCAGTTTGGGTTATGAATTTCCAAAAATCCTGTATACAAACTATTTATATAAAAAACTGTGGTAAAATAACTTATTAACTGTGGGCCGGGCTTAAATACATTAGAGAGAAAGAAAATAATTAAAACTTTAGACCACGGGGTAAAGTGTGATTTCTGGTAAGGCAACAATGTAGAACCTAGTCTTACCATAATCAAGTACCACAATAAATCCAACAATATTCTTACCAACAATTGACCGCAACTCCAAAATGGGACAATATATACCATAAAACAAATGCAACGAACAAGGATAGTAAAATATCACTCTATATAATAATGAATTATTGAAACAAATAAATATTAATCCAATAAAAAAAGTGGATTATTGCATTAAAATTTGTTGTTGATCTTTTCCTATTTCAGTGCCCTACCTGTAATTACTCGTTTGTATACAAGACTAGTAATAAAATAGATAGTAAAATATCACGGTTTCAATAGTTATAAAGAGATAAAAAAAATTTCTCTTTCATAGATAGACGCTTTGATTAACGAATAGAACTACAAGAATTATTTAATAGAATGATTGAGTTTATTTTCAAAATTTTAAATAGTATTTAGTTCAGAATCACAAACAGAGAAAATATTTTTAAAACAAAATATTTTAGACCATTAGTATTTTTAATTAATATCTTATTTAAAATATTAACTATGACAGAAAATTATATTTGCTTTATGTCAATAAAACTAATAAAGAATATATTTTAATTGGTTTGTCTATCTCTGCCAGTATCGTCGTCAGTAATATTTATCTAATTTTTTATAAAATAAAGAAACTTTTAATTACTTATGTTCGTCCTGCGAAAATTATCCTCGTATGTATATTATATAAATATACATTGTTAACGTAGCAAACAATGTATATAAGATACATAAATTGTATATATATGTAAAATGTTCATTATATTAACTTATATATATATATATATATATATATATATATATATATATAAAGTTAATTAATGAACATTTTACATATAATATGTTTATTACGTCAACTTCTCGAAACATCTCTAAATAGCTACCTTAACTATTTCTAAAGGTATACCAAATATATATATTTTCGAAATCAAGACCACATAATGGGATTTCTTTTTTTCTAAAATCTTAAGATTAATTTACGAAAGAATAACAATAAGCTTATTTTATATATTTTTACACACATATTATTAAAAAGTAAAAATATGAATTGTATAAAATAACGGGTGACCTGGTGGTCTAGGGTAAGGTGTTGGACTTCTGTGCTGAAGTCCGGGGTTCAATCCTCGGTCCCGGCACAAATTTATCTGATTACCAAACCCTTCCTTCACCTCTGACAAGACATCTTGTGAATGTGGGGAATGCCAGGCCTCCACCGTGGTTCGGATTCCACATTAAACTGTAGGTACTCCATTCATCTCATAATCACCCTACCATTATACATTAGCGTAAGTGTGTATAACCCGAAAGGGTAGTAAGACGAGGTGCTAATAATAGTTATAGAAAACTATCTATCAGAAATATTCTATGCATCGTAATTTCCTGAAAAAAAAGTGGTTAAAATGTATTGTTCCCCATTTAAAATAACTTGATAACTGAATATTTAGATTCAAATTGGTTTTGTAACTCTGCGACAACTGGTTGACTTTATTCGCATTTCAACTCGCGGCTACTTAATCCGGGACTACCTTCTCACGTCATCTCTCGATGGATTCCATCGGTTCCCTCAACTGTTGCACGTCTTGTGAGATACACACTACTTTACTCATCCAGTTATTGAAAGTCATACAACGTTGATTGACGTAATATTAAGTCAATTAATACATTATCTACACCAGATAAGAAGCGTCAATATTCCTTATGTCTGGTATTAATATATTTTATAGAATAAGCGGTTAATATTTCAGTAGTGTGTTTGTGACAACTTTGACGGTAAGTAGTGTCAGAGACTATTGTATATGAATGAATCACCTAAGATATAGTAATTATAGAGGATATTATGTAAGAATATCAGTAATATTTTCATAACTTTTATAAAGTTATGGGTTGGTTTCTTTATCTTATCATTGTGTTTTTTAATTATTGATGCAAGTCCTTGAATTCATCCTTGCGATTTAGCTATTCTGGTTAACATTAGCTATTCACTTGTTATCAGATTTAGTCTTTCACATTGAATATTTATACTATTTATATTATTCTAAGCAGTTTTTTTATTTTTTCATAAACTTAACGGACCCTTAATGTAAAGTCAAACTTTACAAAACAACAAGCTAGATATTCCTTGGACTTACTCTATCTTATACAAACATTAATAATTACATTAATAATAATTTGACTCTATGTAAAGAAAATCTAATAACTTACATGTATGTTCATAATTTGTAGGTTTAAATAAGATATATTCAACAAAATGAAGAATTCAAATTGATTATTTGATTGTATCAGCTAAATTATTTTAAATATTCTGTGGACATTTAAAAGCATTTTTTTTTAAAGTGAATATATATACCACTAATATTTCCGTCGACAGTTTGTTTCGAAGTAAATTAATAGTCAAATCTATAGGAGACATGCTTCTATAAAACTCATATTTGTCTAATTAATGAATTTATGATGATTTAAAATATCAATATTCAGTTGTTTATCGATTTTTTCATTTTAGAGGCATAATTATATTTACCATCATTATTCAAATAATACTCCGACTCAATGAGGCATTACATACATAAACAGTAATATTAGAAAACCATAATTCTTGATATTGATAGTAAGTACCATAGCAAATACATTTATTTGTAACCTCGTCTCCTTGTCCATTCGGGCTATACGCACATGAAATAAGCGTGCTACTTATACGTAGTGTACCCTCATATTCAGGGAGGGATAGTGTAAAGCCGTTTGGAAAAATACTCAATTAACCTGAATGGGATTCAAACCAAGAGCTTGCTGTCATCGTGAAACATCAACATAGTTTATTTGGCTCTCATATACAAGCGCTTCACATACAAATAATATACAGATGTTGTTTTTGTAAGTACACATAATCTCTACGGAAAGTCCATTTGTTACTTTGTATACACTTCACATCAACATAGTAAAAATATTTTTATAAGCTACAGGATGCGTCAATTGAAACATAAGGCACAGTATTTTAGCAGACTCATTTGTTATCCTTTGTGGTTATGAAACTTTTGAACATTTTATGAACCCAGATATCTATTTATTGTTTAACTACCAAAACAATTACCAAAACAACAATCTAATTGAACCTCACATGTTTTGAATCACAAATAACGGTATAGTTTTGACTCATTAAAGTCAGCTGCCATAGAGATTCAAAGAGACTTAAGAACTATTCTACATAAGAAATTCTCTAACACTCATATACTACATATTTGTTTTATAAGTATCAAGTGAAATTTATTCTCTTGATCACTCATGCCATACTTTGTAGTCAAACAAACAAATTTAGATACCTCCAAACTATTTTTGTGTGTCAAGGTTTGTTTGTATATCTAAAATATATATTTCCTAGACACCAGCTAAAACTAAATGTCGCTCTCATTTAACTTGTTTGTGGGTGTTGTGCAGGTGTAACTTCGAGGACTAGCTGGTTATACCGGAGGAGTTGTTTCTAAATGGCTTACCACTCTTCATTCAAGTAAAAGGGGCTACATTTTTTCTTTGCTCTATCATCCTCAACACTTCTCCATTAGTATAGATAAAAAGAGAGTAGCCCTGGCGAATAAATAGACGTAGTTAAAAAAAATTTCAATTGATATTACAACATAGGAAGTAAGAAAAGTTTTAATTAAAAAAATTTTAGGGGAAAAACAAAAACCAAGAAAGGGGTTTATAGTTTTAAAATTTTTGCCAAAACCGGCCCATATCGTTTTATGACCACTCTTATTTATTTTTTTTTTTTTACCCCCCGGGTTTTTTATCCTTGGGTTATAGGTTTAAAATAAAATTTTTCCCTAAGGTTTGGGGGAACTGGGAAGGTTAAAATTGGGAAGTAATCGATTTGGGGAAAAGGGGGGAAGGGAAACCTTTTAAGAAAAAAACCCCCCTTAACCCGACCGAGAAAAAACCTTCGATCCCCCTGTCCTCAATCGAGCCAAAAGTAGCCCCGTTACCAAAATACGCCACCGGGGGTGAGAACCTTTCTTGTTTGTTGTTATTGTAATAACTTAAATTTTGAAAAAAACCTGAATACATTTTGGGGTTATCCAAAAGTTTGGGGGAATTAAAAAAAAGGAATAAATTTGCTATGTTTGGGACCTTTAAAATTTTAAAAACGAAAATTTTTGGGAAGGAAATTTTAAAGGTTTTAAAATACTCCGCCCAAATTTTCAAAAAGGGGAAAAGACAAAACACCGGAAGAATAAACTAAAAGGGAAAAATTGAAAAAAAGTAAAAAAGTTAAACAAATCTTCCCAAAGGAAATACAGACTGGTAAGCTAAAAGGGCCAAGGCGTTTAAAAGGAATTTAACCGGCGAAAAGTTTAGTTCCCTCGATGTATCCCAAGCCTAACAGGCAATTTTTTTCCCCCCCAAACCCTTTTTTTTAATTTTTTCCTTGGTTTTTTTCCCCCGGGAACAACGGAAAAATTAAAGGGGGCGACCCCCCATTTTAGTCCCTTACGTTTTTTGCCAACACAAAGGAAATGTATTCCGGGGTCCCAACTGTTTTTCCCCCAAAACGATGAATGCCAAGCAAAACCCCGGAATTTTAAAATTACCTAAACCCCAAATTTTAAAAGTTTCTTGCTTATACCCCCAAGGGCAAAAAGGGGGAAATTTAAAAACGGGGGCCCCGATTGTTTTTTCCCTTAAAAATGTTCCCAAAAAAAAAAATGAATTTTTTCCGGGGACCAAAAATGTTTATTCCCCTTACGATTATCCCAAACACAAAAAGAATTTTATCCTGGAGCCCAAAATTTTTTGTTCCCCTTGGAAAATATCCCCAACCCCCAAAACAGTTTAAACTCGCACCAAACCCCTGTTTTTCCCCTTTACTTTTACCCCCAAGCAAAAGGCCATTTTTACCTGGCGCCAAAGTTTAGTCCCCTTGGGAAAAATACGGGACTAACACCAACTTTTAACCTCGCGCCCAAATTTTTTATCCCCTTTCCGATTTTTCCCCAAGGGGCACTAACAGCCAATTTAAAAACCTCGCGACCAACTGTTTGCCCTTACGGTTCTCAACACGAACCCCCCTTTTTAAACCCCTGGGGACCAAATGTTTAGTCTCCTTAGATGTTTTCCAAGTTTTAAACGGGAATTTTTTTACCTGGGCCAAAGTTTAGTTCCTTCGATGTTCGAAAGTTTAAAACCCAAAATTTAAACCTCGCAAAACCAAATTTTTAAGTCTTTAAAACGATGTTCCCAAGCCGAACACCCCCCTTTATAACCTTGCGACCAAGTTTATTCCTTTTCGATGTTCCCAAAAATAAAGGAATTTTTTAATGGCGCCAAATTTGTCCCTTACGATTTCTCCAAGCCCCAACACCAATTAAACCCCGGTGCCAAACATTTTTAGTTCCTTCGAGTTCCCCAAGACAAGGCAATTTTTTTCCTGGGACCAACATGTTTGTCCCTTACGAGTTCGCCAACAACAAAAGCCACAAAAAAACTCGGCCAAATGTTTTTTTCTTTCGTGTATCGCCAAGCCGAACAGCCAATTAAAAACCTTCGCCAAATGTTTAGTCTTTTAAAAGTTTCCAAGAAAAACCCCCAATTTATTACTGGGCCCCAAAGTTTATTCCTTAGATTCCCAAGCATAAAATTTTTAGCTCCTCAGTTACAAGAAAAGGGGGTTAAATGCAAAAGTTGCGGGTGTTTTTTTGTTTTGTGGGGGTAATTTAATAGGGGGGTTTTTGTATACCGGGGTCAAGGGCCTTAGGGCCCCAACACACATTTTATTTTTTTATTATTTTTAAAAAAAATTGCCAAAAGGTTGGCCCCCTATCAATAAAATCGAGGGGGGGTAAGACTTTTTTTTACACGGATGGTTTTACAGGGTATTTTTTTCCTAAAGGTTTCCCATTTTTAATGGGATTACTTCTTAAATTAACTTCTTACCTTTGCCTTAACTCTTAGCATTTTAGGGGAAGTTATTCGAATTAAATAAAAGGCGGTGCTAAAATGTTTCATTGACCCGGATGTTTGTTTAATAAAAGATAAAAGAAAAAAGTTCGAAAAAAATGTTTTAAAATTTTTTTTGGGGGTGTTAAATAAAAATTTAAAAAATTAAATTTTAAAAGTTTAAAAAAGTCAAGTTTTTCCCCCTTGGGGTCATTTTAACGAAGTTTTTATTTCTTTTTAAAAAAAATTATTTAAAATATTAAACTTTTCCCTTTCCCCAAAAGGGGGAAAAAAGAAAGAAGAAAACTTCATGGGGGTTTTTTATTTTATTAATGTTTTGCCTGCTTCGGTGGCCAATGGTTAGCCACAAGTAACCCCCTTTTGGATAGACTGTTATGGCGGGAGTAGGGTTTTAGCCCCCGTCAGTTTTAATTATGGGGGGTTCCCAAATTAGTTTAAATTCCAACAACAAATTAACCTTCCCCTTTCCTTAATTTTTTAGCGTATTTTTCATGCTATACCTAAATATATTTTTACATTTTGTTTTTAACTTATATTGATTGGGGGTCCCCCAAAATTCCCCTCTAAAAAATGGGACTTAGTTCGAGAAGATTATAGTCTCAGTGGAATGAGGGGGGGGGGAAAAAGCCAAACAAATGGGGGTTTAAAGGGTTTAAAAAAAATAGGTGGGAAAAAAGAAAATTTTAAAAAAATTGACCATTTCAAAAAAATCACTGGGGGCGCTTACCAATTCAGTAGATGCTCCATGGGGCTTTAATTTTGGGGTTTGGGAAAACTATTAATCTCTTTCCGAAATTTTAAACCTAATAAATTGTTCCTTTGAAGTTTTTTTTTGACATTGTTTATTATAAGTTAAGTATCCTAAAAATTATTATTATTTTATTATAAGAAAAAAAGGGGGCCATCATACGTAAAAATCCCCAAACAAAATCTGACGTTGACAATTATGTGTCATCTTAACGAGAAGTTTGAAGATCTTCCCCTTTTTTTAAAAATCGCCCAAAAGTGGATGGCGGATGTCTGCAACCTTACATGGGGATTTCTGTTTTTTATTTTTGGGAAATAACCGTGTTTTTTTTTTTTAAACCAAAACCAAACCCCTTTGGGAACCTTAGTCTTTTTAAAATAAATAATCAAATTAAACTAATGAAAAACCCTAAGAAAAAAATTAAAACGTAAGTTCCAAAACCCTGGGGACGGAAAAAAAATTTCCTTTCCCCCGGCGTAAATTCAATTGGTGGGGGTTTGAAGGGTCTTGCCGGGGGGAAATGTGAACGTTTTAAAATGTTAAGAAATTTCCTAAATAAGTGGAACCAAAAATTTCCGGGTCCTTTCCCCTTTACAAATTTGATAAGTTAAAAAGTTTTTTAAATTTTTAAAAAATATTCTTTTCATTTTGCTTTTCCCCTTAAAAACTTCATTGGGTATTGTGGCCTGTTTTTAACTGAATCTTTTCCCGGGGGCATTATTTTTTTTTAGATTTTTTTTTCCCCCTTGGGGGTGTTTTTTTAGGAGAAAGGGTTAAGTTAAAGAAATTGGTTTTAAATAAAAGGTTTTCCCGGGGAAACTATCCTTAAAATTTTATTTTTTAAAATTTTGTTTATGGTGGTCCCTGGTTTTTTTAATGAAAAAATTTTTAGCCTATTTTCGGATTTAAGGAAAATTTTGGTAAGTATTAATTCTTAACAAAATTTGTTTTTTTTCCCCTTTAAAAAAAGTTAAAAAGGGAAAAAGAGGACAGGGGAAGGGGAAAAAATTTTACAAGCGAGGGAGTTATTAAAAAAAATTTGTAAAAACTTTTTTTTGAAACCTAGTTTTTTAAAAGGGGCCTATCTGTATTTTCTTGGATGGGGGAAAAAACGTAGGTAGGTATAAAATTTTGATGCAGGGTAGTGGGCTCCAATAGTCTCGCCAGTAGGACCCATGGCCAAAAAACTACCTATTAAGGAAAAAAAATTTGGGCCCAAAATTTTTTTGGGTTTTTTAAAAAATTTCGCAAATCATATGTGGGAAAGGTTATTTTTTAAATTTTCTAAGGCCCTAATTTATAAAAAATTTTAAAAAATTTTTTTAAGGCGGTGACTTGATGGATCCTTTTTTTGAAGAATATGACTTAAATAAAATATTCCTTGGGGAACAGATTGTGTGATATTCTTTTCCGGGACCTCCTAAAGACAGCGACCACCGGAGATACGGGGGTTTGGGTGCTACTCAAAAAAGGGGGGAAGGGTTCTCTTTAGGAAGAAAGGGGATCAAAATAAAATCCCCCAATTGCAAAAAATTTGTTATAAATTGGAATAATAATTCCCCGGTTAAAAAAAAACACCCTAAATAAAATGGAAGAAAAAAACAAATCTTTTGGGTGTATTTTTAAAAAAAACCAAACGGAAGGTCTAGAATTTCTTTTTCCCCAAAAACAATTGTTTTGAATCAATATTTTTCCCCCCGGGAATGGAACAGAAAAGGGGAAGTAAATTTTTTAAAAAAATTTTTAAAAAGCCTGTAATTTCTGTATGAAAAAATATAGCAAATTTTTAAAGGGGTTTAGTTTTGGTCAGAAGACAAAATTTTCTAATTTAAATATGAAAAAAATGAAAGAATGTGTTAGCGAGAAAATTCCCCAATTGGTTTTTTTTGTTTTTTTGGGCCTTTCCCCGTATGTCAGGGGTTTTTGGGTTTTTTTTTTTTTTCTGGATTCTGCACTAAGTAGTAAAATGTACCCATTAGAAAAAACCCGGGAAAAAGCAGTAACAAAAAATTTTTTCTTTTTTTTGTTTAGGTGGGTAAAAAGCCTTGCCCCCTTTATAGGGACCCCTTTTTTCAGTCACAAAGGAGAAATCATTTGTAAAAAATTTGGGATCAGGGGAAATCCCCTGTTATCCCCCCATAAAAAAGGATAAAATTTTTAACAGGGAAAATAGGGATTTTTTAGGTATCTGCCCCCAAAAACCTTTTCCAAGGGAAACACCATTAAAAAAAGAAGTTTGCTTAAAATCGGGAGCCCTGAAAGTAGGGGTTAGCCTTTGGCCTTAAAAAAGGATCAGGCCGGAGGAAAATTTAGAAAATTTTTAAATTTTTTCCTTTTTAAAAAGCAAATTTGGCCCCAAAAAATTTTGCATTAAAATTTTAAAAATTTAAAGTGAGATAAAGTGCTCGAATCCATGAAAAAAAATTTAAACCCCCTTTTTTTAAAAAATGGGGGGTATAGTTTAGTAAAATGTCATAACTGTCTTCCATTTTTAAAAAGGAAGAAAAAAGGGGTATTTCTTTTTTTAGGGCCCTTTTTTTATTTCAGAAAATAGGTGAATGTTATTTTTGTTCGGAAAAATTTAAGGGAAAAACCCACGGTTTAAAGGGGGAATTTTTAAAATTCAAAAATTAACCTTTTTTTGAGAAAGTAAAAGGTTTGGTTTTAAAGGGGGGAATTTTTGGCCGGGTAGGATAGATTTTTTTCCTCTTAATGATAACACTTTTGCCTGTAATGTAATTTTGGAAGTGATATATTTGAAGGGTTTTAAAATTTGGGAAAAAATAATTTAGGGTAAAAGGTTCCGAATAGGATTTTGTTTTTTTCGTTTTTTCCCTTTAAACTTAAAAAGGGCTTGTAAATTCAATTCCAATTTACCTGAAAACAGAAACTTTTTTTGGTGTTCTGAACGGTTTTTCATCTTTTATTATGTGCGGGTAGTTAGCTCTTTTTTTCCTTATTTTTTTTTTTTTAGTTTTTTTTTTTTGGGGGAAAATGTGTAAGGGGGTAGCTAAACTTTTTAAAAAAAATTTCTTTTTTATAACATGGGTTTGTTTTTACATAAAAAAAAAGGGAGAAAATAAATTTTCTCCAAAGAACTTTTGAATTAAAAAAAAAGGAAAAAATTTAAAGCAGGTAACATTCTTAGGCTTTTGAGGAGAATTTGGAGGAAAAAAACATTTAAAATCTTCAAGTGTTAATGAAAATTTATCGAAAAACCCGGGGGCTCTATGAAACCCCGTTTAAAATTTTTTTAAAAAATGTATGTAATACAAAACATTTAAAGTATTTTAAAAATATACTAATATTTTATGTATGTTTTGTTGTAAGGTTTTGTATGTAGATGTTGTATTATGTATGATTATGTATGTTTTTATGTATGTATGTTGTATGAGTATGAAAGGTTTATGTATGTATTTTTTTTTGTATGTATGTTTGTATGAAAAGTTGTTGTAGTTTTAAAATATGTATGTTTTTGTTGTTGTATGTTATATTATGTATGTATTTTATGTATTTTGTTTTTTGATTTTTTGTTGTATGTTGTATGTATGTTTTGTATGTATGTATTTTATTTTGTATGTAGTAGTATTTTATTTTTATTATTTTATTTTTGAAAGTATGATGTTTTTTGTATGTATGTTTTGTATGTAGTATTATTATGTATGTATGTATGTATGTTGTATGTATTTTTGAATGTATAATGTATTAGTAAGTAGTATGATGTTGTAGATGTTGTAGTATGTATGTTGAGTAGTTTGTATGTTTGTTTTGGGGATGATGTAGTATTATGTATGAATTATTGTTATGTTGTATGAAAATTTTTGTAGTATGTATTATGTATGTATGTATTTATGTATTATGTAGTTTTTTATATGTATGTTGTTGTATGTATGAAAAGTATGTAGTTTGATGTTTGTATGTAATTTTATTTTGTATGTATTTTGTTTTAAAAGTATGTTGTATTTTAGTTGGGATGTATTATGTATGTAGTTTGTAGTTGTATATGTTGATTTTTGTATGTATGTTGTTATGTATTATTTTTGGGGAGAAAAGTTGTTTTTTAGTATGTATTAAAGTATGTATGTTTATGTTGGGTTTGTATGTATGTATTTTGTTTGTAGTATGTATGTATGTTTGTATGGGGGGTTTTTGTATGTTGTATGTAAAAAAGGTATGTTTGTATTTTAGAAATGTTGTATGTATTTATTTATGTATGTTGTGTTTTGTAGGTAAAAAATTATGTTTGTTGTATGTTGTATGTTGTTGTAAAAAATGTATGTAGGTATGTATGTATGTTTGTATGTAATATGTAAAAAATTGTATGTAGTATGTATTTATGAAAAAAAGTTTTGATAATTAAAAAACATATAGGGATGGGTACTAAATTTTTTCCCCCAAACAACATTTACTTCCCTTCAAGGAGACTTCTCTTCTAAACCCCCCCTTAAAAAATTTTCAAAAAAATTTATTTAATAATACCATCTTAAATTTTTTTTTTTAAATTTTTTCCCTTGCAAGGGGGTTTTTTACTCTTCACTTCATTTTTTAGTTTTTTTCTTTTTTTTTTGGGAAAATCAAAAAAGGGGGGAGATTTTAAGGGTAAATTGGGGAAAAAATTGACTGATCCCCCCAAAATGGCTATTTTTCCCCAAAATTTTTTAGTCATTAAAAAAAAAAATTTCTAGTTTAAAAAAAAAACCCCCCATAAAAAGGTTTTATTAAAAAAATCAGAAAAATTTCCCCCGGGGCCCCCAAAATAGTCATGGGATTGCCGAAAAAAAATTTTGGGGGGGCGTGGGGTTCTTTAAAAAAAAAAAATTGTTTCTATTTTTTTTCCCTTTTGGGGAAAAAAAATTTTTTATCTACATCCAGGCCCATGAACTTTAGAGAATTTTTAAATTTTATTAAAAAAAATTTTAAAAAAATTAGAGTAATAAAGTTTCCCCTTTTAAAGGGGGGATTTCCCCGATTTTTTTTCCCCAAACCCTTAGATTATTTAGAAATTTTGATAAAAAATTTTAAACTTGTTTTTTTTTTTTTTGGTTTTTCCCCTTTGCATGTTTTATATAAAAAAAAATTTATTTAAAGCCACTAAGAAAATTTTTTGAGCAGGGGGAAAAAAATTTCAGGGTCAGGAATTTCTGGGGCAGGACGGGGAGGTTTTTGCCCCTTTTGGTGTTACTTCACAAAAACAATGGGCCCCCATTTCCCAAGATTTAAACCCCCCTTTCCCCGGGTGACGTCCCCCAAACTCGCATTCCCCAATCTAAAAGGTGTTATTTTTCTTGGAGACCTCCCCCTTTTTTCCAAAAGAGATGTGGGGTTTTCTACAGGCCCCAAAAAATTTTTTTTATATGAAACAACCCTTTGAGAAATTTTTTTTAAAAATTTTTTCTTTGTTTTTTATTTGAAAAAAATTTTTTTCTTTCTATTTTTTTTCCCCATTGATAAAACCCCCTTTTTAAAAAAATATACACACTTTACCCAAAAAATTTTTTTTAAAGTTTTACTTATAAGGCTCCCCCTTTGGGGTTTTCCCCCCAATGTAGTTGTTTTAAAATTTGAGTAGAAAATGGGTTTTTTGTTAAAAAAAAAAACCCCAATAACAGTCAAAAAAAATTTTGTAAGAAAAAAATTAAATTTTTTATGAAAAACCTTACCGGGTTAAAATGTTCATTGGCCAAAAAAAAAATTTTTTGAAAAACCCCCAATTTATATAAATTTTTAATTTAAAAAACCCCAACCCGGTTTTAAAAAAATTACGGGGAAAAATAATTGAACTTTTTTTTAAAAACCCGAACATTTTTTTTTAAACCCGGTTGGGTTTTTTAAAAAAAGGTCGGGGAAAATAGTATTTTTTCCAGGGGAAAACCCCCTTTTTACAGACATTTTTCAGTTTTTCCCCCTTTTTTTTTGGTCACATGGAAACCCCCTTTTTCTGCATAGATGTAAATCTCTTAATAAAAATATACTCTTTGGCTAAAAAAAAAAAAAACTCAATCTTTATTTTTTTAGTCCCAACAAATCACAAAAAATTTTCTTTTGGATGAAAATTTTTTTTTTGTGTTTTGGAAAAAAAAATTAAATTGAGAAAACATTTTTTTTCTATTGGGAATGTTAAAATTTTTGTTAATTTGAATTTTTTAAAAAATTTAAAAAATTTTAAAAATTTTTTTAAAAATAAAAAGTTAAGTTGTTTTTAAAAAGTTAAAATATTTTTCCACGTTGGTTTCCGAATTATTTTAAAATTTGGTTTTTTAAATTTTTTTTTGGGGGGTTTTATAAAAAAAAATAATCAAAGGAAAATTTTTAAAAAATTTTTTTAAAAAAAGTATTTTAATATTTGAGTACGGGGTGTTGGTGTTTATTTTTTTTTTAAAATTTTTGGGTTTTGGGTTTTTTAAATTTTTTTTTAATAATGTGTTTTGATGTTCCTTTTAAAAAAAAGTAACACAATACAAATACAGTAAGTTCGTTTTGTTTCCCTGTTAATATTTAATTTTGAGGGGAAAAATTTTTTTTCCAAAAATTTTTACAATGTTTTTTTTTACCACCTTTATATTTTTCAAATTTTTTTCCTATAGGGGAAAAAATTTTCCCCACCCCACAAATCTTTCTCCTCAAACCCCCAAAACACATTAAAATCCCCAAAATCATTTTATGGGGGTATTTTTTATTCTCTCTTACAAAAATTTTTTTTCCCTCTTTCAAATTCTATCCAAATTTCTTTAGACTTCAAGGGGGTTTTTTTATTATAATTTCTAAAACTTTTTCACTCAAAAAATTTCTCTTTTTTCTTTAAATAGTTTCCTTATTTAAATTTTTTATAAAAAAAATCTTTTTCTCCCCCCTCTCTTTCTCTCTTATATATATATATATATATTATTATATTTATTTATATTAAAATTTCAATCTCACTCTAGTATTTCCAAAAAAAATTTTTTTTTTTTAAAACCCCCTTTTTCTCAAACCCCCCACTTCAATTTATTTCTTAACTTCTCCAAAAGCTTCTAAAAAAAATTTTCTCGCACTTTCTCAAACTTGTAAATAACTCTCTATCCCTCTTAAATTTTTTTTTTCTTAAAAAAAACCCCTTTTTTCCCCCCCTTTCTAACCTTTTTTTTCCCCCAAAAAATTTTTTTTTCACAATATCTTTTTCCCCAAAAAGTTCACTTTTTTTCATAAGTTATATTTATTCCCAAAAAACCCCCTTTTTAGAATTCTTTTTTTATTTTTTTTCCTTTGTCAAACTCTCCCTCACTTTTCTCAAAAATTTTATCCCTTTTTAAAAACCCATATTCTTATTCCCACACCCCAAAACACATTTTTTTACTTTTTTTAAATTTAAAACCCGGGGTTTTTTGGGGGCGGGCTTAAAAATTTTTTTTGGTTTTTCCCCATGACTTTTTGCAGAAGCTAGAGAGGGGTTTTAAATAAGCCAAAATTGTCAAAAATTTAAAAATTTTTTTCCCCATTTTTTGGGAAAAAATAATTTTTTTTCTAATTAATATTTTTTTTATTACTTAAAAATTTTTTTTCCCCTTCCCCTTTTTTAAAAATCTTCCCCCAAGATTACGTATAATTTTATTTCCATAATAAAAATTTAAAAAAAAGTTTAGTAATTTTTTTTTGTTTTTTTTTAATTTTTGGGGGGAAAACGGGGGTTAAAAAATTTTTCGTAAAATTTTTAAATTTTAAATTTGGGAAAAAATTTTTCGGTTTTTTATTTTTTTAGGTCCCCCCCGCATATCTTTAAACTAAAAAAAGGGTTTTTTGGGGGTAATAAATAGGAAAAAAACTTTTTAAAAGTTTGTGAAAATAATATAAATTTTGTTTGGGTTTTAAAAAAGTGAATTAAAAATAGTCCCTTTTAAAAATTTTAAAGGGGGTTTTCTTTTTTTTACTTTTTTTAAACCCGCTTTTAAATTTTCCCCGTGGCCATTTTTGTTTTCAGCAAAAAAACCTTTTTTTTAAAAGTTTTTTTTTCTTTTTAATAATTAATTTGAATTAATACCCCAAAAAAAAAACTTAATATTAAAAAAAAATAACAAAAAGGTTTTTCATAAACCAAAATCTAATATTTTAAAAAACGTATAAATTTTTAAAAATTGGTTTTTTAAAAAAAATTTAATAAAAAACCCATGCCCTTAAAAAAAAACCCCTTGAAGAACCCCAAAAATTTTATAGTTTGTATAAATTTTTTTTTTATTTAGGGGTGTTATTTACAAACCCCCCAATAATTTTATTTCAAATTTTTTTTAGTACAGTGTCTTTTTTTAATTTTTTTTGGTAGTTAGTAATCCCCCGTTTTTTTTTTGGAAAATTATTTCCCGGTTTTTTGAACGGGGTTTTAAAAAGCGGGAAAAAAAAAATTTTTTTTTTTGATTTTTTTAAATTATCTATAAATATTAAAATTTTAAAAAATGTGAAAAAAATAAAATAGCGGGGGGGGTTTAAAAAGTAAATTTTTCGAAAATTTAAGTCTTTTTGACTATAAAATTTTAAAAAATTTTTAAAAAACCCCCCCCTTGGTTTTTTTGTTTTCCCCTTTTTTAAAAACGAGTTTTTAAAAAATTTTTTTTTTTCCCCAAAAAAACTGTGAAATGAAGGAAAAATTTTTTTTCGGTCTTTTTTCCCCCGGGGTTTATTTTTAAATACCGGGAAGACTTTTTTTATAAGTTAAATTTTTTTTTTTTAGAGTTTGTTACCCCAAATTTTTAAGAGGGTGGGGAATTTAAAATTTTTTGTTTTTTCAATTAGGTAGCTTTTGTTTGTTTGTCATTTATTTTATAGGGCCCCCAAAAATTTTTTTATAATTTTTTATAGTATTGAATATTGACTTTGTTACAACTTTTTAAGAGGAGTGAATTGAATTAGATGGGGTTTGGTTTAAAAAAATTTTGGGTAGCCTTTTTTTTTTTTTAATTTTTCATTTTAAAATTTTTTGGGCCCAAAAAAATTTTTTTAGGATATTGTTTTTGTTTAAAATTAAAAATTTTTTTAAAATTTTATTTTTTAAATAGGGCCCCCCCCAAAAAAAATCAAAAAATATAGCTATTGGGAAAAACGAGTAAAGCCCGAGGTTGTGTAAAACTTTGGTTTTTAAATTTTTAATTTTTCTTTTTTTTCCCCCAAAAAGAGTCCCCTTCCCCCAACCCCCCGGGAAAACTATGGAGGGGGGCCCCAAAAAGTTCCGGAAGGAAAAGGGGGAATGCACCAAAAAAAAAAACATTTTTGGGCATTATTTTGTTTTAGCTGTAATTTTTTCAAGAGATTGGGGACGGGCCCCTTGATTCATTTAACATGGCAGAAAAAAAAAGCAAATATTTTTAAAAAAGTGTTGACAAATGTGAGGGGGGGGGAGGGGGAAAAAAAAAAGTTTTTTTTACATAAACTACAAGGTACCCCCTTTTATGGGTCCTTGTTTTAAGGGGGGTAGTTCTTAATTTTCCCTTTTGGGGAAGTTTGTTAGCTTTCTGTGTAGTGAAAAATTATAGGGTATTGTCACAAAAAAACACTTATAAATTTTTTTTTTTATAAAACAGAATGTTTTTACTCTCTCGATTTATTTTTTAAATTTTTAAAAAAAGGGGGGGGGGTCAATTATTTTAAAAAAAGTTTTTTTTCTCGTTTTTTCTTTTTTAAAAAATTTTTTATTTGAAGAATGCCCTAGTTTTTTTTCAATTTCCAAACCTTATACATATTTTTTTTTTTAGGTGTTTTTTTGATTTTTCCCCAAAAAATTGGGGGGGTAATTTAATATTTTTTTATTTTGAAATAGTTGGGGGGTTTTAAAAAAAAAAGTTTTTTTAAAAAAAAATACTTTGGGGGCCCTTATAAAAAAGGCCCCCAAAAAAATTTCTTGTTTTTTTTTTTGGAAAATTAAAAAAGTTAAACTATTCATTGATCAATTTTTTTATCAAAAAAAATCCCCTATTTTTTAATTTTTTTGGGGGTCCCTTTTCCCCTTTTTTACAAAAGGTATTTTTTAAAACCCCAAAAATTATTAAGGGGTTTTTTGGGTTTAAAAAAAATTAAAAAAAAATGTTAGAAAAAATTTGGGAAAAGGAAAACCCCCTTTTAAGTTAAAACCCCCGGAGGTATAAAAATTTTTTTAAAAAAAAGCAATTTTTATTTTTTTTACCCAGGGTACTTAATTTTTTATATTTTTTTCTTAAAATTTTTTTTAGCCCTTGGGCCCCCTTATTTTTGAAAAATATTGCTTATTTTTTGCTTATAATATCTTGTTTCCATGCAAAAAAAAAAGGTTTTGGGGGGGTTGTGTATGGTTTTTTTTCTATGGTGTAATTTTAAAATTTTTTTGGGGTTTGGGGGGAAGAAATTTTTTGAATTGCGAACATTATAAGGAAGATTGGGGCAGGGAGATGAAAAAAAAAGCAAGTGGCCCCCCTACCACTCATTTAAAACCCCCTGAAAACAAGGGGAAAGGGACCCCCACGATAAAAAAAAAATGATGGGTATGCGAATTTTTTCGAAACCCCCCCGGGAAAAAACTTGACTGAAAAAGATAAGGAAAATTTTTTTTTTAAATTTAAAAAAAAAATTATTAAAATTTTTTTGATATCTATCATATTCTTTTATTATTATTTTATCATTATTATTTTATTTATTACGCCCGGGTTTTTTCTCCGTTGGGTTTTCCACTTACCAAATGGAAAAGGTAAGGTGATTGGGGGAAAGAAATGGAGGATTCAGTTTAACGGGGAAAACCAAACCCCGGGGGAAAAGGCCCCGGGGGATTCCCAATTCACAATTTTTAATAAATCTTGTCAGGGTAAAAAAGGGTTTGGAATCTAATAAATTTGTGCCGCAAAGAGGAAAAAAAGGGGCCCGCACAGAATTGACCCTTCCCTAAAAACCCGGGTTTCCCAAAGGGGTTTAATATTTTAAAAAAATTTTAAATTTTTTTTCAGGTGTATTTGATTTTCAAAATTTTTCCCAATTTTATATTAGTTTAATATAAAATTAAAAAATTTTTTTTTTTTTTAATTTTTTTATAAAGAAAATTGGGGTTTTTTTTTTTAAAAAACCCCTTTTTATTTATAACAATAAAAACTGATTGGGTTAAAAAACTATTTAAAATAATATATTCTAAAAAATTTTTTTTAATTCTAGGCCTTAAATCAAGGTCAATTAATTAAGAAAATAAAAAAACAGTCATTGGTTTTTGTATAGGGGAAAAAATTTTTCTGTAAAAGTGACATGATAAAACAAAATTTTTTTAATTATTGTTCTGGGGGATACATAATTTTTTGGGCTAGTAACTTTTCAGAGCGTTAATGACTTTTTAGCGTCAGTCCACCAAGAAGTGGTGGAAAAACCTTGTGAAATTTGAAAAAGGTTTTAAATATTTTAACCAAAAGAAGTTTTTAAATTTTTGGGTAAGGTGCTGGCAAAATATAAACCCCCAAAAATAAAAAAAGTTTTTCTTGCAAATTTTCCCCAAAAATTTGTGTGGGGGAGGGTAAATTACAAAATTCGTTGTTTTAAATCACCCCGGAAAACCTAATTTCTTAAATTGTTTTTAGTAAAGAAATATTTTTTTTTAGTTAAAAAATTAAAAAGTTTAGTAATTTGACTTTTGTGGTTTGGTTTTAAAAAAAAAAAAGGGTGGTAGAGGGGGGGTTTTGTTCTTCGTGGGCGGATTGGGAAAAATAAGTTTTTATTAAAATTTTAAACAACGAAGGGTTAAAAAAACCAAAAAAAATTTGTGCCTTTGCCGATAAATTTAATTAGAAAGTCAAATTAAATTATTTTTTTTCTCAATAAAAATTTTTAAATACATTTCATGAAAAATATTTAAAAGGCTGCCGCAAAAATCCCCTAGTATGAATAAAACCAACCAAACCTAAACACGGCGTTTTTTAGTTTGCATTTTCTTTGGATTTTAAATTTGGGGAATTTTTTTTTGTTTCCCCGTTTTGGAAAAACCCCCAAAAATTTTCCCCGAAAAAAAATAAATTATTTTTTTTTTATTATTTTTTTTTTTGCCCCGTTTTTAAGTTTAAATATTTTATACCCCTTGG
Organism: Timema cristinae; assembly: GCA_039000515.1. Classification (NCBI taxonomy): domain Eukaryota; kingdom Metazoa; phylum Arthropoda; class Insecta; order Phasmatodea; family Timematidae; genus Timema; species Timema cristinae. The sequence goes on from JBCFYV010000003.1 coordinate 6,370,276, forward strand.
GGGGGCCCCCAAAAATTTTCCCAAAATTTTTAGTTTTTATCTAAGAAAAACCTGAATTATTCTCGCGAAAAACTTCCCAAATTTAAAGACCCATTAAAATTTTATTAAAAGGATTTTTTTTTCAGAAACCTTTTAAGATGTTTGTGTTTTATTAATATTTTACAAAATTGAAAAAAAAAATTTTTATTACTTTTAAGGAAAATATATAGGGAAAAACCAGTTTAGGACTACTAAGTATAAAAAAAAAAAATAAAACTAGCTTTATTATTTTACTAATGTGCAAAATACTACTAAAATTAAAAATTATTTGATTGAATGAAGAAACTATTTTTAATTCCAACATTTTTTTAAAAGGGGAATATATAAGAGTTTTATTGGGAAAAATATGAGTAAATTTTTAATTCATATATCGATTTTATTTTAAAACTCTGTTTACTTGCCCCTCCTGAGGCTGTTTTTTTTATATTTAGTTTCATAAATCCATTGACAAATAAAAATTTTAAATTAATGTAAATTTTTAAACCGAACTGGTTAGTCTAAAACAACAGATATCGCTTTGTAAGATACCACTTGAGACACCTGGTGACGATTCCACACATATATGAGACCCATTGTTCAAAGGACTTGAACCAAGGTGGCATTGATTCAGTAAGTTTTAGCCCAACGTGCATGAAACAAATTGTATTTGCTAAGATATGAGTTTGAGAATGTTTTATTCTAGTTAAACCCCCAAAATAAAAGGATAACCCCCAAATAATTGTATGGAAATCCGCTGGACTTTCTCACTCCATTGTTTTAAAAATGGAAATATTTACTCAAAAACTGGGTTAATATTGTGAAACGAAATAAATACTTTAGCAAACCTTTGTTAATAATAATAATGATAATATTTAGCCCCGCGTTTACTACCCGTTCAGGTTATACGCTTTAAGTACTAATTACGCTAATGGTTTAGGAATTTGGGGAAATGTCAAATTTGTGGAGGTGAACCCGCATTTGCGGGAGGGGAGAGTGGAAAACATTTAGGAAAAACCACTCCCTTTCACCCGACCGAGATTCGAACATCGATCTCCCCGCCTGGTGGTCGAGCTCAAAACCTTGTTAAACATTTATGACACCCGGATTTAAATTTTAATGTATACAAGTCCTCACTAGATATTTAAAACCCCCCGCCAAAAAAACAATATTTGGTTCACAAAAGGTCAATAATTCATATTAAAATTTTTGACTTAGGTTAAAATAATTGACATTTTTATAAAGAATTGCAAAATTTTGGTTATCGCTTTTTACTAGATTCTTCTTTTTGTTAATTTAGCCCAATAAAAAAGGCAGATATTGACTATTGAGTCTAAAAATGATAGAGATAGGCCCATTGTGTACAACATTTCCTTAAGGGTTAAAGGGAAAAAAAAACTAAACTTTTTCAGATCTTACTTATTTACTTACTTTAGGGAAATTAAAGAATTGCGTTTAAAATTTTTAAGTAGTATTCTGTACAACTAAATTCACGAAATTGTAATTATTTATTTCCAAATTAAAGATTTTTATTTTTTAATAGTACTACACTTTTTTTTAGTGATAAGTTATTTAGTATCTTAGTTTTCGGGAAAAAAAGAAATTCACCTTCTATAAAAATACCCTAAAATTCTCATAGAAAAGAAAATAGCCCCTTTGTTTTTAATCTTTTATCAACGACTAGATATGAATTTATTCAAAATCGTTTTTAGCCGATTTAAAAAAAAAAACGATTTTTTTTTCTTTTCGTCCTTTAATAAACTACTATTGATTTTAGAGCTAAAAAAAACACCCAGAAATACAGGATTACAATAACTACTTTTTATGGGTTCAGGGGGGTCATGAAACGTTTGACATCAATTTAAACAAACTGGTTATTATTTTTTTTTTTTGCGGTCGCAATACTTTATCTTTATTATTCGAAAAAGTTGTATGTTATTGCGTTTAGCTGGAAAATTATTGGTTCTATAAAATATGCTTAAAAAATTTTGTATTTTTGTATAAAACCTAAATATTTGCAATAAGTAATTTCATATAACAAATAGTTTCGGAGATGGGATTAAAATGAGTATTACCCATCAGATCGGGCCCCTTTTAAAATCATTTTGACCCAAAAAAAAATTAGGGTAGCAATTTTGTTTTAAAAAATTTTATCAATACTTCGACATAAATTTGAAACGAGATCTTTAGAAGCCCTTTTGAGAAAATCAATCTTTTTTTCTTTTCACCCTTAAGAAAAATACCTTAAAATTTTTGGGTTAAATATCCTATTCCAAAATTCCCTCTGCACAACCCTATGAAAATCCTAGATACAAAGTTTAGCCTGATCGGTAAAATATTTAGGCTTTAGTTAGAGGTACAGACAGACAGACAGGAATTTGAAATTCAATAACCACTTTTTGGATTCAGGGGGTCATGAAACGTTGAAATTCCACAAAATTTAAAGTTTTTTTTTAATATCACAATTTATTTCTCTACTATAAGGTAGCGATAAAGTAGAAATCGGGGATACTTTGTACAAAAAGAAAAAAAAAAAGAAAAAAAAAATAGAAATTCACTTCTTATTTTCATTCATTTATTTTTGGGCTACAAATCTATAATATCTGTTTGCTTGTAATCAATTTTTTCATTAATTTTTTGGGCCCACGTTCTCAATCAAAGGGTCTTGCAAACAAGTTTTCCTATCCGACGGCCCACCAGGTCAATTAATTTTTTTTTTTGTGTTGATTGTTTTATCATAACCACCTGTGGGTTTTTAGTTTTTTAAATTTTAAATATATATTTTTATAATGAGGGTAAGCACTAAGCTACAGATTACTTGTTAAATGACATTTTTGGGTTAGCTAAACACTGTCAAGATAATGTAAGGGGGTAAAATGACTAAATAACTTTAGGGCGTTTTTTTACCAACCTGGGTGCCAGGGTTTGCCATTATATACCTTTTTATGGTTAGGTAACCTCCATTCCCCAACCAAAAGATAAGATTTTAGCCCTCTTTTCACCCAAGGTGTTTTTTTTTAAACCACCGTTAGGTTTTCCCCCTCTGTATAAGTGGTCCCACCTATCGTATTTTTAGAATAGACCTTGGTTATTTTGAGGACAAACACCCTACCTGTAGCTTATTGAAGACTAAACAGGGTGATTTGTATTGTGCTGTGTTGTGCAAAATGTGGTGTTGACCCTCAAAGAGGTTGTTTGTGTCTTGTTGATTTCGGGTTGATTGTTAAGTATTATAAAATTTGGCAATAACGCACTGTGCTATAAAAAAATTATATAAGCCCCCCTCGCCCCCCTCCCCCAATGGGCCGGTTTCGATGGAATTTTTATCTCCGAAACGTAATTCTAAATCAGAAATATATTTTCTTCAAAATTTGTTTAAAATATCCTAAAAAAAAAAAAGCTAATTGAAAATTAAAAACCTGTTTTGAGGTGAAAATCGGACCTCCTTCCGTCCACTATGTTAAAAAGTCAGATCTCTGCGTGCCGTAGATTTGTCCGGGTCGCACACAAACAAACACTTCCTTTTATTATTATAGTTGCTCCCTTTCTTTGGTTAATCCTTAAAGTTCCTGTCTATCAATCAAGATGTCCTAGATTCAATCCTTGAACATATTTTAAACTTCTTCTATATTTTAATTGGAACTAAACCTTTTTCCGATGAGTTTATTGTGTATGTTCCTTTTACATGTGAGGTTGCCAAGGAATGTATATATATTGGAGAAAAACAACTTTTTGGGTTTGGGAATATCTTTGTGAATAATATAGGTTCTTCTTTTAACAATGTCCATGAATGTGTTCAGTTTTTGCGTGCATAATATTCTAAAATTGTAAATAAATAATTTTAGTTGATTAAATTACACTTGTGTAAATAGCAGAATAATCACCAGTGATGTGATTTCCATCAAAAGTTGTGCAGAACTTCAAGTTTTATGAAGCAATCAAAAATGGAAAATTTGGGACATCTATTTTTTTAGATCAGATAATGGGTGAAATAGGACCAAACTCTTTTTCTCAGAACATCCAAGATAAAAGTAATTATTTAATAAAAATGATTACTTTTCATTTTTTATTTTTTTAAGAAATACCATTTAAAATTGATAAAATCATATTAACTATCTTTTTTCAGTAAATGATCCATTAAAGGTATATCAATTTTAATGTTCTCCCTTATTAATTACTGATATATATTATTTAATTATTTATTGTAAAAGGAGACTCGTATAGACGAGCAGGCATACTCACAGATTAGGATTTTGGTGGGTTTGGAAAACTTCAACAACATGATAACAAAAACACTAATCCACATTTACATTTTTTTAAATTGTATTTGTGATATCCCTGTTACAATGCATTAGATTTAGAGTGATATATTTTATTAGCTTGTTCGTTGAGTTAATTTTACCAGAGTTGCAGTCCATTGTTGGTTAGCAATTTTTGTTTATTTTTGTTGTACTTGTATGTTCAGGCCCTGCATTGTTGTCCTTTCAGGAATACCAACCCCTTCCAAAGTGCTCTCAAGACTTTAAATTATATATGCTTTCAGAATTACGATATTTAAGGTATATTATTTATGGAACAAAATATCATATATTAAAGAGTTAGAAAATATAATAACAAGGGCATGTAGAAGTATAACAAAAGTAACTTCATGAAAAGTCATAACCAATGGGGATAATAGAATATTATCATTGTTTAGCTCAAAATGGAGAACTTTTTAAAGCTTACTTTAAAATAGAAATAAAAACCTGTTGTTTGCTCAGTTATTATTTTATTTATTCTCTTATAAATACATATGGACGTGTACAAACACACTCACACAGACACTTCTACCTCTCCGTGGTATGTATGAATAAATATAATATATGGCACCGGTGATATTGAAAACTTATGACATTTTATAGTTGAAAATACTTGTACCGCCATTTTTAAAACAGCACTATTTGAGCTACAAGAATATACAATAAGGAATCAGGGGTCTTGTTTATAAATTAAAATTGACCTTAACCTTGGTAACACAATCCAAGTTCATATAAACATAACTATCATACCTCCCTCTCAAAACTAAGTAACTCTTGCATAAAACATTATTTTTCAACAAGGAGTTGTTTTCGATGTATTTAGGTGGAAAGTTACCAAATGAATACACGATGTATATACAATGGGTTATGCTAGTGATAGAAACGTGGTAAATTTGACTACGATCATAACAAGTGTAATTTACAAAGTTCGGTATTAATTAACCCTGACATTCTCTACAGATATTTATTATTATTGTTAGCACCGCGTCTTACTACCCGTTCGGGTTATACGCACTTACGCTAATGTGTAATGGTAGGGTATTGTGAGATGAAATGAAGGACCTACAGTTTAACGTGGAATCCGAACCACGGTGGCGGCCTGGCATTCCCCACATTAACAAGATGTCTTGTCAGAGGTGTAGGAAGGGTTTGGTAATCAGATAAATCTGTGTCGGGACGAGGATTGAACCCCGGCCGCCAGCACAGAAGTCTGACACCTTACCCTAGACCACCAGGCCACCTCTACAAATATCACATTATAAATTGTAGTACATTATAATTTACAAGTTTTATATTGAAATATATGTGATTTACACGCACAAACAAATAAATAAGTGGTACGGAACTCCGCTCTGACTTTCTCGCTCCATTGTTTAATAAAAATGGAAATATTTAATTTAAACTCGTGATATATGTGAAACTAAATAACATACATGAGCAAACCCGAACAAAAATTACGCCAGACTACCGTTTAAAACCTTTTTTTTGACTTACAGTTTTATATTTTATAATCCTATTTTTGAAGAACTTTTCATTTGTATATATGAACCAATAAAATATATCTATATTGGGTCTACGAGGGTCAAAACTTTGTATTAAAATTTCAAATTCAGGTTAAATTCTTCGACATTTTATAAGAGGTGTACATCTAATGGGTATCGCATTGATATTAAATTCCTCATTTATAAATTTTGAACAATAAAAATGTAAATATTTATTTTAAAATAACAGATATAGATCATTTCTGTACCAACATTTCCCCAAAGAGGTTAAAGGAAAAACATCAACTTTTAGAGAGACTTGCTTATTTGCTTATTCTATGGCATAAGAGAATAATTACGTTAAAAATTGGGTAGTATTCTTTACAACTAGATCACAAAATTGTGTATTAATATATTTGTGATAATCTCAGAAAACTATTGGTTTTATAAAAACATATTTTAAAGAAAGTTTTTTATGTTTAATGTTTACAATGATAAGTAATTTAGTATCTCAAATAAATGCGGAGATATGGAAATGTTTTCTCCTGTAAAATACCCGAAGAGTCATGTTCAGGGGAAAATAAAATTGAAGTTTGTTTGTAATCTTAATCAACGCTAACCACAAATTTTAATCCAAATCCTTTAGTCAGATTTTGAAAAATTGGATTTTTTTCTCTTTACTTCCTTTAGTAAACTACTCTTAATTTTAGAGTTAGATATCCAATTCCAAAGCCTCGGAGAAACCCTAGATATCAAGTTTTAGCCTGATCGGGAAAATAGTTTTGGTTCTAGTTGGTGGTACAGACAGAAGGAAGAAAGAAAACACTTTCTCGTAGTCATAAAAGTTTAGAGTTAGATTTTTTTGAAAATTACAATACTTTCTCTAGCTATAAGATAGCGAGGAAAGTAAAAATACTAATGAAATGTTGTTTAAATAAAAACTACAAATATCAAATAAATAAAAACGGATGGTTATAAAAATGATTCAAATACAAATAGTTTATGTTGATTAAATTTGGTGTAAAAATTATGAAAATATTATTTTATGAAATAATTTTTAAATATATATATATTGAAATAGTTTATTCATAACATGTAAAAATACATTATCTGTGGTTTATTGAAAAAATGTTCAGCCAGCCGTATATACAATTTCCTCTCTTAAGTAATATTATGATGATTGTGAGAGATTGTTAAATACTTAAGAGCAAACGTGCACACAGCCACATACTATACAACATTATTTGAACACAGAGTTTATGATTGAGTTGTGAGATCATCAAATACTCAGAAATGTCTGAAACAAAGCCACAACAGCTTGGTTTGACGAATTTTATTTGCAAGTATTGGCTTTTAAAAACAATAAATTTAAATGTAACGGTGACCAAATACTTTGGCAATGTTTTGTATAGCTCGTAATGTTTTTAAAATATAATTTTAACTTATCCTATTATCTTATAACCATATTAAATTTTATTTTTGTAAAAAAATATTACTACATGCCACAGAGTGTTAAGCAATAAAATAAAATTATTCTAAACCATATGAAAGTACTTATAAAAATACACACTATTATGTATTAACCAAAACCCTCATATTTGCTAGTTTTTTAAAAGGAACTATCGTACAATGTTAAAACATTACTCTAAGTAACAATATTTATACTAGGAAAATTATATTTAAGAAGGTAATATAGCTTTAGAGATAAATCTTGTTTATATAGTTTTAGTTATGTTAGTATTTTAAAGGGGGTACCAGCACTTGACTTTTTTGTTTATCATTTTTCAGAGTAAGGCCATGGTTATCTCAACAAAAACTGAAATACAAATTTCTATTTTTTTTAATCTATTTGAATGTATGTTATTTCTAAGTAAAAATAAAAAATCTTTTCATTCATTAGTGTTTCGTTTTAAACAAAATTTTTTGGTTCTGTTGATTTAATGTAGAACGCTTCGATTACAAATGGTATGTACCTACTTTTCTTCTGTTAAAGGGGGACCGGGATTTTACACTCAAAAATTTTATGAGGGGGGTTTTACAAAGTAGGTTCACTCTCCCTTTTAAGCAAAAAGCACGTACATTCCCTTTAAAAAACCTTCCCAATTCCTTATCCATTAGCGTTAATTTTTTGGGTTTTTAAATCAATCGGGGAGAAGAGTGGTGTTGAAAAAAAATTTTATTTTAGAATTATTTTAAAAGTAACGTTTTTTGATTTATTTTTTTAATTTAGGCCTTTTTGTAATATCATTTTAAGATGGAGTCAAAAGATTTATTAATAGGACAGAATGGGGACAGAAAACTTTATGTAAAGTGAAATAAATTAAAAAAGTTTTCATGCATAAAAACTTTGAAATTAAGTAGTCCATAAGTTATTTAAATTTTGGGTTTGGGGTTTTTAAAATTTTTTTAGTGGGGGTATAATAGAGAAATTGAAAATTTTGGTTTAATAAAAAAGGATAGTATTTTAAATGATAAATTTAATTCTTTTTTGTATTTTCATATAAATAATAAAAAAATATTTATAATTAAATATGTTAGCACTGTGTCTACTGCCAGTACAGGTATACGCTTTGGACAAGTTTAGATTAAATTTTTTTAAGAAGGGTAATGTTGTATTTAAACAGAGTGTTTACGAATTTACGTGGGGGGGGAAAAAATGAAAAGGGGGTTTTGAAAAAAACCCTCAATCATCTGAGGGGAGTTTGGAACTAGTTTCCACATTTATCTTTGGGCAGGTTTTAAAGCTTTTGGGAGCTTTTTAGGCCATGCGGGGCAAAGAAGGAGTAAAACCCCCCAAAGTTTTTAAATTTTTGAGATTGACTTTTTTGGGGTTTTTTTTCTCTAACCCCCAAAAATATTTATTTTTAAAATTCTTTCCCTTAAAGATAAATTTCTGAGTTGAATTAAAAATATAAAGTGCCCTTTTGCTTACCTTGTTGGTTCCCAGTTTTTGGGTTTTTTGGTTTTGGGGGGATTGGGTGGGTGTTTGGGGCCAATTTTGGGGGGTTTTTACAGGAATTTTTTTTCGGGGGTTGGGGCTGTCGAAAGGTTTTTGGTTTTGGGTTTATAAAGGTTTTTTGGGGGGGGGGTTGGGCGATTTTGGGGGAAAAGGGGGGTGTTGGTTTAAGGGGGGGTATGTTGAATGCTTATGTATGTTGTTGGGTTGGTATGTCTGTTGAAAATTGTTTTGTTTTAGGGAATGTAGTTTCGTGGTCAGTATTTTAGTTTTATGTCTGTATGGGGTATGTATTTCGGTTGTATGTATGTAGGGGTGTATGTGTATGTATGTTGTTATTATGTAAATTTTATGTATGTATGTTGTTTTGTATTTTATTTAAATGTCTGTTGTATGTTTTGTAAGGGGAAAGTATTAGGGGGTTTTTTTTTGGTGTATTTTGTCAATCATGTATTATGTTTTGTTTTTAGTATGTAATTTATGTTTGTAGAAAGTAGGTCTGGAGTTTTATGTATGTTGTATGTAGGTTGGTTGTTGTATGTTTGTTTTGGCTATAGGGGATCCGGTTAAAGGTTTTATGTATTTTTGTATATGTTTTCTGTATGTATGATGTATTTATGTAGTTGGGAGCTGTTTTATTTTTGTATGTTATGTTTAGTATTTTATGATGTAAGTTTTATTTTATGTATATACTAGTATGAAGTTTTTGAGTCACCCTTTTTTGTATGTATTATTTGTATGTTTTAAGGAAGTTGGGACGAAAGTAAAAGTATGAAGTTTTCTATGTAAAAATGGAAAATTTTTTTAAGGGAGATTGGGATAAGATTTAAATTTTTTAATTTTGATTATATTTTTTTAGTATTTTTTTAAAGAGTAAGGAATTTGGGGGTTGTATTTTATATTTTTATGAGTAGGTATTGGGATGTTTTAAAAGAAATGAAATTTTTTAAATTTTTTTAATTTTTTTTTAAAATTATGTTTTTGAATGTAATGTTATTCTTTTTAAGGGATGAATTTTTAATTTTTAATTTTTAAAAAGTTTTAATTTTCATTCATTATGTTTATGTTTTTATAATTTATTTGAGTCTTTTATTTTAAAGTATTTGATGGGTTGATTTAAAGTTTTATGTACCTACTTTATTTGTAAAAAGGGGGAGGATTACCTAAACAA
>JBCFYV010000003.1:6390196-6418089 GCA_039000515.1 Timema cristinae
GCAACATTTGCTTCTGTAATGGCGACAGCTTGTTCCTCGTCCAAAATTTGGACTACCTACAAGCAAAACGGTTGATATATTGAAACTCACCATTCTTTCAATATATTGCGATCTACAAGTATAACCTTTAAATTTAAAATATGTTTCAATAATGTGGACGGACCAGTGAAATCAATAAAATAAGTGGTAAGCGCTCACTGCAATTTTAATTAGTGAACAGTGAATGTCACCAGGTGATCTGCGTAGTACAACGCAGCATGAAGTCATGTACCCCAACGTGTTAACACTGGTTGTGGCAAGGGTTGTTGGGACAGGGTGGCCTTAAATGAGAAGATTCGTGATGGAGCCTTCAAAAACAATTTCTTGACTGTGGAAATAATAGCGTTAACATTTGGAAAATGTGATCTAATATCTTCTGCAACCCTATGAACAGCACGCGCCAGACAAGTCACGTGAATTAACTTGGTGTAGAATAATTTTAAGTTTGCAGCCGCTTTCAACATGTAGGCCGCACTGTTTGTCAGCAGCACCGAAAACCTTTCGTTGTTGTTTTCTGATGGTCACAGGACACCTAATATAAACATATTAACTTATTTATAATTCTCATTTTTACAAGAATAACACCGCAAATCATTAAATTAACACATTATATCTTGTGAAATTAAGTTATATACTTACGCAAAGCATCACGGACAACTATGGCAATTGTCGAGCGGTTGGTTGCCTCAAGCATCTTTGAAACAACCAAGTGAGGTTTCCCAGGACCCGTAGAGTTTAGTTTTCCAACCACAACATTGGCAACATATCTGCCACAGTGGTCAGTGTAACAGTGTAATATTCATAGCCACTGAATAAACTGACACTGCTGTGAGCTAGAAGACAATCTTTGTCGCTAATATGACCCGACTGAACCTATCAGACCATTGGACACATGTGTCTTCTATGCAACACGAGTATCCACGTGGAGTGACTTCAGGAATGAAAAGGGGGGGGGGGGGGGGGGGACCGCAAGTATTTAGAAAGAAAAAAAGGTGTGAGGAAGAGAAATATATATTAAAATAAGGGCATTTTAAGGCTCCCATTAGTAAAATAGGCACTAAGCACCGAAACAGGCATTTATAAGCACTATTAAAGTTATCACATTATCTTCGCAATCCTCGAAAATAAACTTATACCTCAAAATCCTACTTTTCATAGGATTTAAAAAGGCATTTAGGGCACAATGCGCCCCCTACTGATAAGAGTATATGAGTCGGAAAATCTCTGACAACGCAGATACATACGCCAGGGAATGAGGGCTGAGTTTGTATGGACGCTAAAGGCGTTCAGTACAATATTAATAACTCCTGTATTTCTTGTTGCCAGTTTCATAATTCATCTACGCTACCAAAACTGTCTGCATATGAATAATGTGTATTTCCCTAATATGGAGGGAAAGTATTCACCAATATACAGGCTGTTTCTCTCGCTCCGGACCCCCGAGTGCTTCTCATACACCAATTACGTCCATTAGTTTGAATGTTATAAAATAAACTCGGGGATGAGAGCGAACGAACCATCCTGCGGAAGGATCTTAATAGGAAAGAGAGCTCTTTCTACCAAAATAAGTGTAATTAAAGTAGCTCTAGCACTGACACAAATTGAAATCTAACATGTCTGAGGAAAGAGAGCTCTTCCTACCAAAATAAGTGTAATTAAAGTAGCTCTAGCACTGACACAAATTGAAATCTAACATGTCTGAGGAAATTATTACGAAATAATTACAGTTATACTTTTTTTAGCACCTCATCTTATTACCCGTTTGTGTTATACGATTATGTACTAATTACACTAATGGTTTTAGGGATTAGAAATATTTATATTTATAGAAAGTGTACCCACATTTGCGTGGAGGGAGAAACATTATCTTGGATTAACCACCCTCAGTATACTCGATCTAGATTTGAACCTTGATCTCCCCATCATCTACAGTATAGCCTAGTACGAGAATAGTGCCTAAGACACTGTGGCTATGGAAGCGGGTAGTTGATCAATATAGTTTATTTTATTTTATAAAAAACTAACTCTTTGAACAACATTGTTGGCACGAATCCCTCTTGAAGCCTCTTGTGGTCATCAAGTTTGCCTGTCATGAGAGGTGATCTTCCCTCTAGGATATAAGTCCAGGCACCTTCGTTTAGCGAACATATAATATAACCATATTTACACACGTATAGCTCAGCCCGCATGTACCAGACTCGTACCCACTGTTATTATGTTAAGATGAATGGGCGAGGAGACGCGACTAATTGGCTTTAGAGAAAGCCACTTGTGTTTCAGTCAGTGCACCTTAGTTGAGTCACTTGAGGTCTTTTCATTCACACAAGGAAGAGGAGAAGTGGACACTCGACCCCAAGGCCATCGAGAGAAAACCTGGCCAATGACCTCCTTTTAAGGACAAGATGGTTCCACGTCGTCTACCAAAACTGTTTGTGTGTCGTCTTTTTTTTTTGACATGTTTAGGAACTTAACACCTCAGGGTGTCCAAGCATGGAACCTCATAATTAAAGTGACCTTTGATCAGCTCGTATCCGATTGAAATCACACTTTGTGTTAGTAACATGGACTCTGCTACGACACAGCTATAGACGCTCAGATGTAATAGTACTTCAAAGACGACGATTGGAGGGAGTGTAATTGTGCAGACAGGGAACTCAAAGAGACCACAGAGTAGGTAGCAACTGACAAGGTACACAAAGAGAGGGTTGACAGGATCCTGAAGCTCAACGATCTTACGAGGAGACTAAAGGCTGGCACACATCCGTATATCATCGTATATTGTAGATTATACATTATTTTTTATGAAAATGGGAAATAAATAATATAGGAACTAGTTTATGAGTTTGCGTGAAGCAACGAGAGCTGATAAAAACCTATGTTAGTCTGTGCCTGACTAAAAGTGTATTTTGTTCCATATATTAAAAATACATATAAAGGTTTAGGCGTTATTTCTCTCTAACCCACCAGGAAGTGATTCAATATAAAAAAAATGAAATAAATTGGCGACCTTTTCCCGAAATGGATAATAAGGGGAGTTATGAGCCTTGAAAATCGTGTTTTAAAGTGCTTTTATTTAAAAATATCATAAGGAACTTGAGCTAGAAAAAACCAAATCTCTGGATCATGTTTTGTTGAATTAAGATGTTAATCCTCTTTAAACTGTGTTGGTAATATCATCCCCTTTCAATAATTAAATGGGGGCTGCCACCCTCTTTTATTATTTATTTAGGAAAACCTAGTTGTTATTGATTTTTGATGATTAAGCAGCGTGTTTGAATTAACAAAAAAGGCTGTCCTGTCGCAACTCTTTCAGGTTCACCGTTTACGAGAAAACGGCATGTTTTGTTTCATTGTTGTTAGTGCCTTGAGTCAAGGCAGCCAGTTGTGCAGAGTTGAGGGATGACGTGAGGGTATTTTACTCTAGTAATTATTGTTCAAGAAGTAAGAATACAGTTACATTCTTCAATCCGCCAGAGTCTCGATTGTTCGATGTAGATATAGGCTCGTTGCAAGTCTTCTTACATAGGATGAACCGTGTATGAGAGATTACACACCAAAACAATGATCTCACGTAAAACAACAGAAAGCCCACGATCATTTTCATTCAAATTATAATACCGTACAAATACATGTATTCATTTTTTTTAAATAAAATTATATAATTTAGATATATACTAAGTGCTTTTTACACATAAAAACATGTAGATATTTTAATTTATTCCAGCTATTCCATGCAATTCGAATTTTCAGTTACTCGAGATGGGCTCTGTCCAGTTCAACCTTAACTTCCGATACTCTCTATTCACTGTATATGAATTTACTAAGAAATTATATTTTACTCTTTTTATTAAAATTCAATTTATTACATTACATGGAATTATTTTAAAATGAATATAGTATTTTGAAAGCTCAAATATATATTATTATTATTATAATTATTATTAGCACCGTGTCTTACTACCCATTCGGGTTATACGCACTTACGCTAATGTGTAATGGTAGGGTGATTGTGAGATGAAATGGAGGACCTACAATTTAACGTGGGATCCGAACCATGAGGTAGGCCTGGCATTCCCCACATTTACAAGTGGTGATTAATACACGTCTTGTCAGAGGTGAAGGAAGGGTTTGGCAATCGGATAAATCTGGGCTTGGATCAAGGATTGAACCCCGAACCCCCAACACAGAAGTCTGACAACTTACCCTTTACCACCAGGTCACCCCCTTGAATAAAGAGATGCGGATTACTGTAATTTATTACATTTAAATGAAAATGAAACTTTCCAAAACAATGATTTAAAAAGAGACTGATAATTAGATATTACAAATTTAGAGGTTTTTGTTTATTACATTTGATCGTAGTAAGAAATACTTTTATTTTTTCTTAGATTCAAAAATATTTTGGAATAAGGCTAAAGAATTTTAACGATTATTATTCCAGTATTTTTGATAGAATTATGTTTATATTGAAGCTTAGAATAAAAGTACAATCTAAAATGGTGAATACATATACTTAAACCAGAAATTACATTTTAAATATCTGACTATTACCAATATACTTTTTAAATTAGTTGTATTGCCAATACTGTTCTTTCTCAACTGTACAAATTTACAATATTCATTAATAGTCATTATTTTATTATTTAGCAACACGAACTTCCGTGTACTATTTACGCTAATGGTTTTAGGAACTAGGAAAGTGATAGTAATGGAAAGTATACCAGAATTTACGTGGAGGGAGGGTATACAACTATTTTGGAAAAACTATCATCAGTACAGCTGACCTAGAATCGAACCTCAATCTCCCCGTCATCGGTAGTTTATCCTACTGAAAGAATAGCGCCTTAGACCACGCGGCCACCGAAGTGAGCTGGTAGAATTAAAAGGAAATTATATAGCCAGCATTGTTTAAAGAAAGGGTTAAAAAAATAAGAAAAGTACACATCAATATGTCCTGTAAGAATTTAAGCCTCGACCTTCTTATTACAGCAAACTGGACAAGACGAAACCAACGCCTTTGTCCACGTGCGTGAATTTCAACTTTGATAATTCAACCATGGATTCTCAAACCTGTATTAAAATGTGTCTCTATATAAAAGACTATACAGGGTGATTCGAAACTCTATGTCCAACATATAATTGGAGACAGGAAACACTGAGACAAAATGTATCCTCGTAGATGTCCCCATTTGATGGTGTTGGTACATGAATGAAAGGCATAAGGTGTGAACAACATGCCTAGCGGCGTTGACTCATTGCCTGTTGTACAATTTACAAGATTGTCCAACCCATATGCTGGATGCATGTCAGCCATCTCAGATCCCGTGAAATGCTCAATGTTACCCGCAAGAAGTCCGCGCTACAACGACCACGGCCAAAAATAGCCAACAGCGTCCTCTAGCACCTAAAGGTGCAGTTTTCAAACATACTCTTATTAACGAAATAGGTTGGTTTTAATGGTCCCTATATCCCAGTTAAGTGTGTACAGAGTGTTTAGAATCAGCCTGTATTATATAATTGAAGTAGCAAACGATTATAACATCTGTTAGACTGCCTTCACTATAATAACAGTATCATGACTCCACGATAAATACTCTTTTTTTCCCAAAATTAAGAACTATAAGAGCTGGTTGAATAGTTTTGTAAACCAATGGCTTCAGTTTAACAATAATATTAATATACGTGAATTATGTTATTGTGGAATTTTCACAATCCAAATACAATCATACCTTAAGAAAAATGAATTTTAATCTGGTAAAATATATTTTAAATTATATTTATGAATGTTAAAACAGAAATTAGGAGAACCTCATTTTACACAGATATAAGTATAAAATGTCATTAAAATGGCCACATGCACAAATAATTATTATAACTATTTAAACATCATATTGAACACATTTAGATTATGTAAACATATGTTTGTTTTGTTGGAGAAACTATACTAACAAAGACAATTTTCGAAATAATCTCCAGATTATGGTTGAGGATGATCCTTAAACAAGCAATAAATTAATGTATTGATTGGTAGCTGTGATTCTAGTTTTAGTTTGACTTTTAATAGGCTGGATATTAAGCTCGCACTTTCTAACAACACTGAATATATAAGCACATGGCTTAAAAAACATCTGGACAGAATATCTCAAATCTAAGGCCACAAGTTCAGCCTAGGACCTAAATATTTACTAAGCTATACTTATGATTAAGGATAAGGAATAAAGAGTTTCAAGAGCGTAAACAGTAGAAGTTTGGGAATTCTGACATCCTGAAATTTGATGGACATCCGAGGGGGGTCTTTATATACGTAAACAACTTTTATTGAATAAAAGTACGGTATAGTAAACTTTTTAGTTGAAGCACCCTCCCGAAGCCGTGGAAAAATAAGCTTGTAAACCTTATATGAAGTTAACTGACATTGACTGTTATTACATTAATGGAGGGGTTAAACCTCTTGAGGGAAAATCACCCTCAGTCCATCCAACTGAGATTCGAACCCTGGACTCACCACAAGCAGCAACACACCAATACAAATAGGACTGATGCTTTCACCTTTCA
Organism: Timema cristinae; assembly: GCA_039000515.1. Taxonomy (NCBI): domain Eukaryota; kingdom Metazoa; phylum Arthropoda; class Insecta; order Phasmatodea; family Timematidae; genus Timema; species Timema cristinae. Next base: position 6,396,791 of record JBCFYV010000003.1, read on the forward strand.
TTCATCCGTGCGGGAGATTGACATATTTTTAATTCCTTAAAAAGCTATTTAAATTGAATACGATGTCGTGTAGGCCCTATAAGAGGATACATATTTATCTTGATGTGTTTTGGTTTTTGAGCCCTAGCATGACATGCTTTGATAGAATCCGAGGATGGTTTGCTTGGAATTCAACTTTGAATGGAATGTTTCTCCGTCCTATTTTCATTGAGAGCACGTGCGTGTTTGAAATGTTAAAAAGGAAACCTTGTTACACGCATCTTCATCTCAAACCATGGGAAGTTGTTCCAAATTTGGGTCACTGGCCTCGTTTGATTTTAAACTCACTCGTAGCTTCAAGCACCCTCTAAAGTAAAACATTTCCACTTGAGGCTGCGTTTTATACCTCCCAACAAATTAAGGCACGAATACGTGCTGAGATTAGAGCTGGCCGTATTTAATAGTTTTCACCATCTTTGACACGTTCCACGGTCTGATGGGAAATCTCTTGTCCAGGTTTATGGTTGTGCAGCTGTGTATGAGTAACTTGATTAATATCGCTAATTTCACTTTCGAGAATAAAAACTCTAGTTATTCCTATGCTGCGCCAAGCAGGGTTTGGGTGAAGTAAGTAGGATTTAGTTCAAATGTTCCCGCAGATGCGTGAAGGGTGAGTAGACAACCCTGTTAAGGACTAAATAAAGCAAGGGTTCAAAATACCACCTCCCGGTCATAGTCAAACCAGACAAGACGAGACAGGAGTATTTTAGAGCAGGTTTGCGGTTCATCAGTGATTCGTGACAACTTATCTTCATTAAATCCCGTTTTGGTGGTCAAATGGTATAAGGAAGTGTTTCCCTAACTATTTTGATCATGACACTAAATATAATAATTTTCTGGCCTCTGGCGACCCAAAGGATCACGAGGCTACGTATTGTATTTACAATTGCTTATTATTTTCATATTAGCATTTTTTAATTAACTTAATAGGATTTACAGTATTTTTAAAACCCCGAAACTATCTTAAGATCTTTTTATCAGGCAAAATGTAAATCACTAATAATTATTTTATGAAAATTGTTCTTTGTTGCATTGTTGGGTCTGTGACCAAACAAGACTATTTTAGTGGCTCCTATAATGCTGTTTCATTCTTGATGAGAGTTCTTTTGAGTTTTTATTTTGTTTATATAAATTTTATCATATAAATTAAATCAATTTCAGTAACTTTTTAATCTTGAGAAAATAAAATTACACAGTACTTTAGTGTAAAAATGTGATTTCATTGCAAAATTTGTTGGTAACAAACCCGTTTTTCATTGACAACCTGGAAGCTGTTTCATTTTGTAGTTGGGCTATTGTAATTTGTTGTTATATTAATGGACAGAGTACAATGCCAATAATTCGGAGGATCCAGGCGAATCCTTACTGTAGTATTGATTGTTACAAGACCTAGAATCCTTGTTCACAGAGCTATACTATATTGTTAAAAGAAGGAAAAGAGTCTTGTAGTCTTGTCCTTGAGCTAGATTCGAAATTCTGGCTACAGGAGGGTTACATAAAGTGGTTTTAATTCTCTTTCTATCAGCAGGGTTGTAATAACTCTTTATAATGTTCCGGTTTGATCAAGTGTTTGTAATTATAATAGTTCATAATTTTGTATACATTTTTTGAGATCTTCTCGTGAAACTTCAGAAACATCCTTGCGAACTTCATATGGGTGTTGACCCTGGGTTTGGGAACCACTGCTCTAAGGCTCAATATAATTTAAAGTGATGACTGTGAGATCGGGGTTCGAGTCTCAGTTATGTGTACTGAGTGTGGACTTTCCTAAATGGAAACGAAAATATAGCTACACTTCCTATAAATGCAACCTGGACAACTCTTCACACATCAGCTTAATTATAACATGTGTATTGACCGAACGAGTAGTTAGGCATGGTGCTAAAAATAGATGAACACATTCAAAATGTCCCCAGACTCCAGAACGTTGATTTAATATACATTTTACACACAACACTATGGACGTGGACTAAACTGCAATATCGTATAATTTGGTTTGAAGTTGATGAGTAAGAGAAGGGTTAAATTCCTGTCCAGGTGTCTTTTGGATGATTTCTTTAATATTTTCTCACTTTCCCCCTTAGGAAATATTGATACACTTAAACTAAATGTTTTCATATTCATTGCTACCTCATTAGTGTTAATAGATACTCATAGCCCGGATGGTTAGTAAGATAAGATGCAAATGAAAATAATTGCCAAGGAGAACCAAATCAATTAATTATCCATCTTATCAGCCTTCTCTAAAATCAAACCAACATCAACTGAGATCAATTGATGTGAGATGATTTGGGGTTGAACCTAGGCCCGGAGTGCTAGAACAAGCAATACGATAAGTGCGGTCAACCATGTATCACTCCGCAAGAGTTTGAACTAAGCCTACTAGAGGCCTGTTCTCAATTCTCATTGTTATTATAATTAGCACCGCGTCTTACTACCCGTTCGCGTTATACGCACTTACGCTAATGTGTAATGGTAGGGTGATTGTGAGATGAAATGAAGGACCTACAGTTTAACGTGGAATCCGAACCACGGTGGAGGCCTGGCATTCCCCACATTCACAAGATGTCTTGTCAGAGGTGGAGGAAGGGTTTGTTAATCAGATAAATCTGTGCCGGGACCGAGGATTGAACCCCGGCTGCCAGCACAGAAGTCTGACACCTTACCCCTAGACCACCAGGTCACCAATTCTCATTGTTCCCGATAAGCCAGGACAATATCAGTCACAATAATCTGGCAACTAATTATAATGGTATATTTAAGATATTAGACACTACGCATTCCTCTGAATATCGAGGGCATCTTCTGACCTCCTAAAGAATGCGTGAAGGAAGGTTTACCCCCAAACGAGGAGCTCACGCGCCTCTAAGGTCAATATGTTGTTCTACAAAGAGTGGTTGAGGCTAGACAAACCTTGCCTAGCTCTCTTTAATCCGCGGACAAGGATCAACACCCACCTTGAACCACATTCCTAAAGTGACATCACTGTGCACCTGAATGACTCAATCACAGCTCGGGGAGGAACAATCTAGGGAATACTGTAACTATCTGGTTGAATACCTTCAAGCCCCGTTGACACGATGTTAGTGGACTAATGCAAGTTTAGTGGTATTAGCTTACTAACATGTTAGTTGTGTTGACACGTATTTTTCACTTGTATTAGTAGCGCTTATAAAAACATGGCTGAAAATGAAGAGAGGTGATAACGGGTCTCTCTATTGGAGCCTTTTTTTAATCACTGCGTCTCATTTCTAGTTCGGGTAATTTATACGCATATACTAATTACGCCTATGTGTTAGGAGCTATTAAGGGTGAATTTAGAATAAGTATGGGTGGCCACATAAATTACAATTTTTCAGTAAACGCAATTTATCATAATTAGTTGACCTATTTAAAAAAATTGTTTTATATAAACAACATAAAAAGTTAGTGATTAGTGTGTCTCATATTTCTTGGTTCCTTAATACATTAAAATATATTTTAGTGGATCTCAAATAATTATTAAATCATTTTACTTGATTTGTTAACATATTTAGAACACATGTTAAATAAAATTAAACTCAAATAAGCCCAATAAATCCCAATACAACCAAACTCGGTAGGATATTTTTTTAAATAAGTCCAACCCAAGATTTTCAACACTGTTTTAAATGTTGGTATACTAATAACAAAATATATTGTTAAATTCTAGCTAGGCCTAAAATTTAAAAAAATAATAATAGGCCTAAATTAATTTGTAGATTGGTTTAGATATAAACTATCTGGTTTGCTATGAGACAATATTATTTTGCGTATCTACTCAAGTTGCCGAAGCATTACTACAAAGTGTTAGAAGTGTATGTACGGGTTGAACGTTATTGATTAAAACTTATAAACATTCGTTAACTTGCCGGTGATTTAGTGAAAAAATCATCGGACATTCATACCTTACTTGCCGATAACACGAATATTATGTTGCCGGAACTAATCGCGGTACTACAATGTCTTATTATTTTTGATTGTATTTTTAAAAAAATTACACATGCCATTTTAATTGGTAGGAAATAATAATTTGATGAATTATTTACCGATATTAAATAATATCTCTCAAAAAGAACATTTACAATATTTACGTAACATTTTATTTAGGAAACTTCTTGAGAATATGTACGCCTGATATCACTTTAAAAAAATTCTATAGTGCAATATTCCTTGCATTCTTATCTCTATAAATCCGGTGCTTAAAATTCCATAAAAACTCATCCTTTTCATAACATTCCACAAATAAGTGTCGTCCCCCCATACACAATTTTTTGTTGCCGCCATTTTGAATTGTCTACTTGCATTAGTAAAGTTGGAAGGTGACCAACTTTTTCAGTTGCAAGTGGACTTGCATGTTAGTAGCTTGCTTGTCTGTTTACACGGTGCAAGCTGTGCGCACGCAGCCAAATTAGTGTACTTGCATTAGTCAACTAACACCGTGTCAACGGGCCTTTACACACGTTGGGTCTGGTTGACTACCTGTTCACACGAGTGATCTGGCTACCTACCTGTTCACACGAGTGATCTGGCTACCTACCTGTTCACACGAGTCATCTGGCTACCTACCTGTTCACACGAGTCATCTGGCTACCTACCTGTTCACACGAGTGATCTGGCTACCTACATGTTCACACGAGGGATCTGACTGACTACCTGTTCACACGAGTGATCTGGCTACCTACATGTTCACACGAGTCATCTGGCTAACTACCTGTTCACACGAGTGATCTGGCTACATACCTGTTCACACGAGTGATCTGGCTACCTACCTGTTCACACGAGTCATCTGACTGACTACCTTTTCAGACGAGTGATCTGGCTACCTACCTGTTCACACGAGTCATCTGACTACCTACCTGTTCACACGAGTCATCTGGCTAACTACCTGTTCACACGAGTGATCTGGCTACCTACCTGTACACACGAGTCATCTGACTAACTACCTGTTCACACGAGTCATCTGACTGACTACCTGTTCACACGAGTGATCTGACTAACTACCTGTTCACACGAGTGATCTGGCTAACTACCTGTTCACATCAGTGATCTGGCTACATACCTGTTCACACGAGTGATCTGGCTAACTACCTGTTCACACGAGTGATCTGGCTACATACCTGTTCACACGAGTGATCTGGCTACCTACCTGTTCACACGAGTCATCTGACTGACTACCTTTTCACACGAGTGATCTGACTACCTACATGTTCACACGAGTCATCTGACTAACTACCTGTTCACACGAGTGATCTGACTACCTACCTGTTCACACGAGTGATCTGACTACCTACCTGTTCACACGAGTCATCTGACTAACTACTTATATTATCTAAAGACATTATTTAGAGTGAAAAAAGCTTTTACTATATATTTAAGAACCAAATAGGTTTCTTAATTTATAAAGGAAAATTTTTTAAAATACTTAATATAACTTGTATTTTTGTGTAAATATTGTTTAATTTTGTGTAATTTTTGAAATTGGTAAAAAAAACTATTTTAATCACTATAAATTACCTTCAGTTTTCATAAACAACTTTTCTAAATATATTTAGAGACACCCAACACTCAATATTCCCAAAAATAGCATGAATTAGACCAGAGCCCCTCATTCTACGAAGCTTCACGAAACAAGTCCATATAATTTAATAAATAAATTCCATATTTAATCTCTACTTGAGAAAGTAAAAATATAATTTCTAAAATAGTTTGGAGATATTTTGAACACCCTTAGAATGCAAATTGAATTCACCTTTTTCTTTAATGGTAAGAATGTTGTAATTTCCGGTCAGGTCTGTAAAATGTCCAATGCAGAACACCTGCCAAGACAAACACTCGCTACCAGCCATCCTCTCCAGACAGTCTGATATCATTAAAAGTTGAACAGCTCCTCCCAACATTCCAGGACCCCCAGCTATAAATTACATTGGTATCCTCTTTACCTACTTTTAAAGAGAGCTCTACTTTAGTGAATACCAGCTTCTAATTTTAAATTTAAAAAATCCAACAGTTTGTCAAAGCAAGAACGCTAAAGCCGTGGTCCTTTCTGATGAAAGTAAAAATAATATTACCTATAGCAAATAAATAAAATAATTTCCTTTCAATTAATGTGATTGCTAATATTTTATATTAAAAATTGTACAACTTGTTCTTTATTTATTTGTTTGGATAAAAAAATATATAATAAATATACAACATTTTAAATACAATGCAATTAAACTTTAAATGTAAATCTATAAGAAATATTATAAATGGTTATGTTTTATCAGAAGGATTTGAGGTAGATATTTGCCTAACATTTGAGTTTTAATTGAAGAACATACACAATATAATTTTAATTTATAAATCAAGGCCAATGGTTCTAGGAACTAAGTATCTCACAAGATCAGTGTTGTTTTAATATTATTTCATCGAAGACTAAAATGACTTAACTCATGGATATGTTATGGTACATGTGTGTGTCTCTCATTGTGATGATTAATATGGGGCTCACAGGCAATAGTACCAGTTATACACATTTTGTTCCGGGTTGTCAGATATATATTCTCTTTAATCAAACAAGATAATCTAAAGACATTTGTTTTAGTCTCTCTGTAATAACAAAAGGCACAAAGAATGTTTGTATTAATTTTATCACCACGTCTTTTTACCTGTTCAGGTCATACTCATTTAGTAATATTGCTATTGAGGTAGGGTCGATAAGGGTTCAATTTAGTGGAAGTAGATTCTTATTTTCATGGAAGGAGAGTGGAAAACCATTTTGGAAAAACCACCTTCAATACACCCTACCAGTAATCTAACCCCAATATTACTGTTATCGGTATTCTAGTCTAACTAAGAGTGACGTCTAAGACTATGCGACCACCTAAATAGGTAATTTTTGTATCGAAAATAAAATAAAAATATCTCACCAGGTCCTAATAGCCATTCAAACTATCTATGTTAACTAAGTTAATTGAATAATGTGTATGAAAGTAAAATCCTAGAAAAATGTACCCGCAATCACAGAGGAAGAGTAGGTAGCCATTTAAACAATCTATAATAGTAAGTAAGATTATTTGATATTGCACTCTTAGTGATTGGATATCTAATCATTTAGGGGTGAACCCAAATAATTGCGTTAGCCCCCCCAATGATACGAAATTGATGTATAAAATTAGTTTTTTATTGTAGATTGACTAATTTTATGTAAATTTGATTGATATGAGTCATTTAGTTTGTAAATAGAATCATTACAACAGTAGATGTTATCATAAAATATATAAATACATAAAATAATGATAAATATTCTCTTTCTATTATGGCAGTTAATATTTGTTTTAAATATCCAATATAGAATTAAGATCCAATTTTACGTTATGAAGTTTGGTTAAGCCCTCAACCTGGTTTCAAACCCTTGGTCACCAGAAAGACAATCTCTCATGAGAATTATACCATGTGATCATGGAGGCGGGCTGTATTGAATACTGGAAACTATTTTTAGAAAAACAATGCTCATTTTATTTTATGTGATGGTTTGTTAATATTTTGTTTGTACTTATTTTACTTAGAATCAAGGAAATATTTTTTTTTAGAAAACAAAACGATTTCATTTGTTAAACAGAAAGGCTAGGGGAATTGAGATAATGAGATATGTGTCATCTTATATAAATGATATATAACTATATTATATATATATCTTAAATAAATAGTAAATATGACATAAATTAATATACATACCACAGAACATCATCATTTTTTCTATGAATATTCCCAGAATTTAAAATATATTATTAGTATATTTATCGATGACTTATCTTCAGCACACTGTGCTAGATGTATGGTTTGAGTCTCAAATATTCATATATTTCGACACGGTTTTATATGTTTCAGGCAAGTGTTCATACTATAGCTTAGATTAATTATAATTAATTACTGTATACCTATTAGTAATTTTTTTATTTATTTACCACCGCGTCTTACTACACGTTTGGTTTATAAGCTTAAGTACTAATTATGCTAATGGATTAGTAATCAGGAAGGTTGAACTTAGAGGAAGTGATCCCACATTGGCATGGAGGGAGAGTGGAAAAACCATTTAGTAAAAACCACCCCCAGTTCACCTGACTGAGATTCGAATCTCGATCGCCCCATCTTCGGCAGTCTTGCTCAACACAAAACTAGCACGTTATCTAACTACACAACAGAGGTTGGTAATGTTGTTATTAATTACTATCCCTCTTCCCCGTAAAAAAATATTGTAAAGAATCCTGTAAAACAAAAGTCATCCATCATGTCATTATAAAAACAAAACTTTTTTACTTATTTTTTTTTAAATACAATTCTACCATCACCATATAGCCCCTTCCCTCTTTTTATCTTCCCTCCTATTTTCATCTCAATTCTCTTTCCGCCCCCTTCCCCAACCCCACTTTCCCTTCAACAACTTTTTTTTCCCAACGATTATATAATAGACTATCGACAGTTTTATGAGGAATAAATTAGATTTTCATAATAAAATATAACCTATCCTACTCGTTTAATAATGTAGCTTTATATTGGTGAAGAAATTTTTAAATCGGTTAAGTAGTTTTTGAGTTTATCCATTACAAACAAAAAAAACAAAAAATCAAATCTTTCCTCTTTATAATATTATTATAGATTAATTTCTTCCCCTTGCTAATTATTAGGGGCTAGAGGATGTTGGCTTAGGGGAAAAAAAATTGGGAATTTAGATTAAATGTGCCTGATTTAATGTTAAATGAATGTATAAGCCATTAAGAAACAAAAACCCTTATTATGCTCCCCGGTGTTTGAAAAGGGGGACTCCCGTCATCGTCATCCAAAGTTCAACAAAACTTACAATAAAGTCTTTGTGTCGGACTCTCTGGGGGATTCTCCTGCCCAAATATCAACTGTCGTATATTCACAATCTGAACTGTACAGAATCAAGAGACCACCAACACAGAGAGGGGACTTCAGAACAAGATTGTAATTCAAATATACACACCGTTGCGTTGCTGCAATTAAAATGTTTTCTAATTCCAAGTGGAAAAGTATAGAACAAAGTTTTATTGTTTTATTAATTTAATTTGAATTGTATCTTGGAAGAAAAACTTAAATCATTGGGAATAATGATTACATATTGGGATTAAATTCAAGAAAAGATAAAACAAAAATCCTAAGGTCGGGGGCTACAAACCATTCCCCAACTGAGGGCCATATAACTTTTCAGGAATTGCCTGGGGCCATACATGCTATTTAGAAGATTTATTTTCGAAATAAAATAAAAATCTTTAATAAATAAATTAAATAATTTATTACTTTATTTAATAAATACATGTATAGATTTACAATAACGTTATATTTGTAGTTAATATGAAATAAAACATACCCCAAATACAAATGTAACTTAGTCCTCACCCTAAGTCAGATATAAGAGCCCAATTATTTTCTGCTTTTTGAAGTATTTATGCTAAATTTGAGCTGTCTGGCCACATATAAAGAAACTTAGCAACAGCGAGCTTCAGATTGGTTGTTTAAGGGCAATGCTTGATATTATGAAGTTTGTGGGCTATTGTCATTCGTCTTCTGTCTAGAGGCATTTGTCATGTCATTTATAATAATAACAGTAATAACAAAAATAGTTTTAAATACCTATAATGTCATTTAAATAAATAAATTATGTTTAAATACCCGAACTTTTTCCCCTCAGGAGAAGAGTGAAAAATTGCTGATAAAGGTTTTTGGGCAAAATAAGAAGGATGGACAAACAACAATAATGGAGAATGTTATACTAGAAAGAAACTTTATGGCTAGTTATTTACCCCTAAAATTTTAGGATAATCAAAGGTAAGTCGACCTTACAATCATAGTCAAGTAGTCTGTATGGGGAGACTGCTGTATTGAATACTTAAACTATTTTTAGAAAAACAATGTACATTATATTTTACCTTGTTAATATTTGATTTGTACTTATTTGACTGAATCAGGAAAATTATTTTTAAGAAAATGAAAAGATTATGGAATTTTAGCAGATGGTCTCAGGGGAATTGAGATAGGTATATGTTCAGTCCCATCAAATATATTAACTATATTTTATAGATACTTAAATAATGTACTATGCAGTAAATTAATTGATACCCACAGACGGTCATCTTTTTTCTATGAAATCTTGCAATTTGATATAATAGTATATGTTATCGAAGGTTACTTCTGCCCGGAGTATTAGATGTGTTTTGAAAGTTCTTATCACTTTTCTCACGGTATTAATGGTTAGCAAGTGTTAAAATAATAGTAATTGTACATTATATATTACTAGGGTCATTAGCTAAGTTGCTTAATTTAAAACCAGCACTTAATACAAATCTAATGTATAGCTTAAGATCATGCTACTGGACAGTAATCATGAAGTGAACTTGAGGAATGATCCCACTTGGATGGGGAGAGTGAAAATCATTTTATATTAAAATACCCAAGTTCACTGAAAGAAGTATCATTTGACGACCATTAAAGTATGTTGTTAAACAAATTAGTATGCTAACACAATAGAGATTGGTCAAATGTTATTCATTTATCACGTTCCCTAAAAGATCATTTTAGTCTACTGTTAAACAAAATTCAAATCATCCAATATGATTGGAAAAAAAATACTATCTTTACAATCTTTTTTAATAAATGGGTTAAAAAAAAACAGAATAGCCCCTGCCCAACTGATTACAAGCTACATCCATTTTAATATGTGTGTTTAAATAACTAAATTAACTGGCCCCATTTGTAGACAATGAGCTATTTGTTTACCCACATACACATGAGTTAGCATAGCAATTTATTTTGTTTACCTATCATATCCTCTGAGTTGATACTGATCAAAATGACATTACTCAAAGATGTGTTACTTTGAAAATGTTTTAAGAAGAAGTTAATAATGACAGCTTATTATTCTAACGTGCAGATATTACTTTTATTTTTATCCGTGTCAATGGAAATGTAGCTGACACACGTCCTCTCTACCAGGAAACATCCCAATGACACAATCCGTCCCATTCATTATTAACTGTGAAAATCCACCAACGACTGTGTTATGTGTATGTTATATGTTTGTTATGGATTGCAAGCGTCCAAGAAGTGTTTCTTCTCCAGATGTTTATGTTCGTGTTTTGAGAAGAATGGGACAGAATCCAAGAACTGGTGTAAGAAGAATTGCAGCTATTGAAGGTATCACAGTACTCATCTGGCCTGAAGAGTACTTCGTGGACAGTTGCCGTTCTTGTGCAATATTCAACAAGTGGAGGCTCTCACTCAGTATTATTGTCAGTTGCTGCTCTTGTGCCGCATTCAACACATGGAGTCTCTCACTCAGTCTGATTATCAGTTGCTGTTCTTGTGCAATTTTCAACAAGTGGAGGCTCTCAGTCCGATTATCAGTTGCTGTTCTTGTGCAATATTCAACAAGTGGAGGCTCTCAGTGAGATTATCAGTTGCTGTTCTTGTGCCATATTCAACAAGTGGAGGCTCTCAGTCTGATTATCAGTTGCTGTTCTTGTGCCATATTCAACAAGTGGAGGCTCTCAGTCTGATTATCAGTTGCTGTTCTTGTGCCATATTCAACAAGTGGAGGCTCTCAGTCTGATTATCAGTTGCTGTTCTTGTGCCATATTCAACAAGTGGAGGCTCTCACTCAGTCTGATTATCAGTTGCTGTTCTTGTGCAATATTCAACAAGTGGAGGCTCTCAGTCTGATTATCAGTTGCTGTTCTTGTGCCATATTCAACAAGTGGAGGCTCTCACTCAGTCTGATTATCAGTTGCTGTTCTTGTGCAATATTCAACAAGTGAAGGATCTCAGTCTGATTATCAGTTGCTGTTCTTGTGCAATATTCAACAAGTGGAGGATCTCAGTCTGATTATCAGTTGCTGTTCTTGTGCATATTCAACAAGTGGAGGCTCTCAGTCTGATTATCAGTTGCTGTTCTTGTGCAATATTCAACAAGTGAAGGATCTCAGTCTGATTATCAGTTGCTGTTCTTGTGCAATATTCAACAAGTGAAGGATCTCAGTCTGATTATCAGTTGCTGTTCTTGTGCCATATTCAACAAGTGAAGGCTCTCAGTCTAATTATCAGTTGCTGTTCTTGTGCATATTCAACAATTGAAGACTCTCACTCAGTCTGATTATCAAGCAAAGATGGTGTCTTGAAATGGCTTCTAGGAAAATTAGCTATGAATCCAGTCTTCGTTGCTGACATATTTTTACTACTGGGGTTTTATTTACTAGAGATAGAAATGTGAACGTTCGTAATAATCATGTAAGGGCAGACGAAAATCTCGATGTAATTCTCAAATAAATAAACCAACAGCGATATTCAATATTTGTCTGCTGGCCATTTTATGAGGCAGACTCGTTTTGCCTAACAGACTTAATGGCCCAGGGTACCATATATTTATACTGATTTTTATTTCTACCCAAATTATGTTGTTTATGCATTACGGGGCTTTATCTCATGTTTCACTAACTGTCAGATATCAACTTAATGATACATTTAAGAGAAGATTGATAGGTCAAGGGGATCCAGTCGCATAGCTACCCTGGTCTACTGACCCTAATCCTTTAGATACTTAAGTTTAGTGTACTCCTTCCAACATTTGATCTGGCAGACTTACAACACCAAGATTAAAACTGTTGTCAGATGACCAGGATGGAGCAAGGTGTTTTTCAAAGAGTACACAATATTTTTATTAGAAAATATGAATCTTGTGTGAAAATGGAAGGAAAACATTTAGAACACCTTTCTTATTGATGAGGTAATAGGCCTACTCGAAAAAATGTCATATTGTATCGTTTTATTTTTACTACTGATCACATAACTGGCTCTATATTTGTGTGGGTTAGTTTGCGGACCTGTGTTTACCTGGAGTGTTTTCACTCATTTAAATGATCACCACCAGATCTTAAAGTTCTGAGCCATTTCTGTTTATCATCCTGTATAAGTGTCAATAAAATGTCTGGTTACACTTTCTCCGTGGTCGAGATAATACTGCTGAGTGTGATGCAACTTAAATACAATAATGGCAAGACCTGCTAGTCATCTCACATTGTTGTCCTTTCTGGGTGTTCAGTAAGGTCAAGAATGCGATTCACCAGCGTAAATGGTTAGGGCTGGAGGAGGGAGAAGAGGTTTGGGCTTGTGTTCTTTTAACCATAAATGCTTTCTTAGCGTGTAGGTCACGAGCTTGATGTCTTACTTCACGCCTATTCCCTCAAACACTTAATCAGGCTCAGTTATAAGATTTAAACTAAAGAGAATGTTTAGTCCTCACACCTTATTCGAACACTGACAAGGTTATGTCTCCGTGTGAACCACGTCTGACTATCTTTTCAGTTTAGTTGCATACTTAGGCCTACACTAACGAGGTAAGAATGAGAAAGGTATTATTTTAGGAGAAATGTACCCATGTTTACATGGATAGGAAGATTGTGAAAACCCATATTGGTGGCTTCATTTTCTAAGGATTCACTCTTTCAGTAGAGTATTGATGATTATGGGAATGTTTGTAGCCTGGTTGGCTACACTGTAAGTGTAAAATGTATTGTAAATTTCTCTATGCAAGTGTGTCTAAACTACCTCTAAATTTAAACTTCATAATCTCTAATTATTAGTCCATAGGCATATAACTCGAACGGAAAAAGACGAAAGACCAACAAAAAGAAGAAAAACAAAAGAGTGGGATTTTTTTAAATCTTATTAGTGCGTTCTTCTGTGGATGGAATATTGACATTTCACCCACTTTTATAACAGACAAGACCAGATTGACAGCTTTGTTCTCTTTCCTACTAGTGTGAGATTAAAATATTATATTATGGATTTAAAGGGACTATCATAGTATTTACAAAATCTTACAGCCTAATTTATTTAAGATAATTAGTCTATTCGCTTACTTAGATGATTATAAAATGGTGGCCAGATATGATGGAGTATTCACCATCTTTAAATCAACAAATAAGACTCGGTTAAATCCTTAATTAGTGCATGGCTGTAATTTAAGTTACCCAGCTAGGATATTTTTAGTTCAATAGTAAGTTTATATTTTAAATATAATTAAAACTTGTTAATTGGTCTGTTTATTAAAACACTTTGCGCTTAAATAAAGATAATAAATATTTATTGATGTCATTTCGCAGTGATTAATTAATTACGTTTGAAATAATAAATTGAGTTATGTAACATAATATTTAAATAATTAAATCTTAATAATTATTCATATTCTACACAAACCATGAATGGTTTAATAGATGAGCTCAAAATATGTGGATTTTTTATTTGTTGTAGGTTGTCTTGGATTCTAATCATAACACTTTACGTAAATATTATATTTAGAGAAAAGGTTTTTTTCTCCTAGAGAAAATCTATTGCACATAGTCAAAAGCAAATTTTGTAAGCAAAAAATATATTAATTTAGAACTAAAGCCATAAATTCATAGAGTTTATATAACTAACTATATTTTTGGCTACTTAAAACATAGGCTTTTATAAATAGAAAAATAATTTTTATAAAATGTGCCAATTGTTTATAAACCTAGGAATTGAAAAAACAAAACATAAATACCCATGTAATTTATTTAATTAATACCATGTTGGAAGACAATTGGCGAGTTCAAACCCTATCTAAAAAGGGCTTATAAAATTTGACATAAAAATACTTTAGTATTTTTAATGGAAAAATTGAGATTATATTTGGTAAGTTTACCGTAATATCTCATTTCCACTATTGTTTAAAAAAATATATTTTATGTTCAATTATGAAATTGAATTGTATATAATATATTCTATTGTATTTTCATAACCATAACAAGCCACTGTAAATACCATTTTGTCATAAAAGTAAACATTTTTAGTTTGTTTTGGATTAATTGAAATAGTAGATAGATCTAGGACCGACACAATAAATTAACTTAAATCAATGCCAAATTAAAATGTTGAGTGACATAATGAGGAGAGGGTTGAAAATAGCTTTATGCTGCATCGATGAGCACGTGGATTGAAAAACAGACTCATTTTTATGGTATTATGGTGGCGTAGAGGTCAAGGTTATAATCTTGTCTGTTTGTACTGAGGGTAATTTTTGATCGCCCCTGAACCATTATCGTAAGTAGAATGTAGAATATGCGCAACCCAAATGAATAATGAATAGTACAAGGGGGGGGGGGGGGGAGGCGGAAACAATTACACGATCTCTGCTAAGGAATGTAATGGACAACATGCTGAGGTTTGTCTGACCCCCGGGAGAGCTCACCTCAGTGACATTACCTTCAAAATTGAAAATGTGTAGGATGTAGTTGATTTAATTTAGCTAGTGAATATTTACTTTTCAATTAAAGTGGTAGTTTTCAAGTTACTACTCGTCTAATGGTTTTATTCCCACACTGTACTATGTGGCTGGATAAAATAATATATATTGATCGTAGGGCTGTAATACAAAGTTTAAAAAAATTAAAATACAGATCACTTTTTACTTTCTCGCTATCTAACAGTTAGAGAAAATATTGTGATCGTCAAAATATTTGAACTCGAGATTTTGATGAATCTTTAATGACCCCCGAATCCAAAAAAGTTGTTTTTGACTTTACGTCTGTCTGTCTGTACCTCCAACTAGGCTCTACACTATGTTACCGATTAGGCTAAAACTTGTTATCTAGGGTTTTCATAGGGTTACTCCGAGGGATTTTTGGAATTGGATATCTAGGATTAAAATTAAGGGTAGTTTACTGAAGGCAAAAAGAGGAAAACGTAAATTTTCTCAAAATCGGCTCTAACGATTTTGATTAAATTTCATTTCTAAGCATTTATAGATATAACAAATAAAATGGCTTCTTTCAATATTTCGGCAAATGACTTTAAGGGCTCCAGCCTGATGCATAAATTATATTTCTTTATATAATATCGCCTAAACTATTTGATATGAATGAAATTACTTATTATTTAAAATATATAATATATTATATATATTATAATATATTTTATAATACAATATTTTAACAAAGAGTATTTTTATAAAACAATAACTTTCAAAGCTATACGATATATATATTACTTTTCGAACATTAAAGGTATATTATTGCTACTGCAAAAGAAAATTTAACCTGAAATGTGGATGGATGTCACGTCTCAAGACCCCCAAACCCTAAAAAGTGGTATTTGAAATAACGTCTGTCTGTGAGTCTGTTTAATCTTAAAATTAAAAGTAATTTAAGGAAGGGGAAAAAGAGAAAAAAATCTATTTTTTCAAAATTGACTCCAACGATTTTGATTAAAATTCGTAGCAAGTTGTTGATTAAGATTATAAATAAACTGGCTATTTTCATTCTACCATGAAAATGAATTTTAAGGTACCTTACAGAAGAAGAAACTTCCGCACCTCTGGAACTATTTGAGATACTCAATAACATATCATTGCAAAATTGTATTACTATTAAAGATAAAAAACTTTTATATGAAATATATTTCTATAAATCCAACAGTTTCTGAGATATTGACAAATATATTAGTACAATTTTGTGAGCTTTAGTTGTAAAGAGATACTACTTAATTTTAACGCAATAATTCTCCAATGCCATAGAGTAATTAAATATAAGTAATACTCTACAAGTTTATGTTGTTTTTCCTTAAACTTCTTAGGAGAAATGTTTGTACAACGATGATCTATATCTATTTTAGACTCAATAGTCATATTTACACTTTTTATTGGCCAAAATTTTAAATGAGGAATTTAATAGCAATGCGATGGCATGAAGATTTACAACACCTAATAAAATGTCGAAAATTTTAACCGGAAGTTTAAATTTTAATACGAAGGGTTGACCCTTGTGGACCCAACATTGATCTTAATTATCGGTCCAAACATACAAATGAGGACATTAATTTAAAAAAAACAAAGTTATAAAATTTAAAACTGAGACTAAAATAAAAGTTTTACATAAGTATAGTGCAATTTATGCTTGGGTTTGCAAGTGTATATTATTTCGTTTCACATATATTGCGAGTTTTGAGTAAATTCTCCATTTTCAAACAATAGAGCGAGAAAGTCCGTGCGGAGTTCCGTGCCATTTATTTGATACAGTGACGATAATTAAACAAACTAATATATAATATGTTACAAATTTTTAGTTTTTCTTTACTATTTCAAGTGTTCCTTAACATATTTCATTTTTAATTAGTCTATGCTCGCTTCGGTGGCCGCATGGTCTAAGGCTCTACAATCACAATATACTAGACTGCAGATCATAGGGATCTCACGGTTGATTCTAGTCAGGTGTACTGAGGGTATTTTTTCCTAAATGTTTTTTCCCTCTCTCTCCATGCAAATGCAGTTACAACCCTCTAAGCTCATCCTTAGAGAGATTAGTACATAATCGTGTCATTTGAGTGGGTAGTAAGACGTGATGATAAAACAAATCAATATAATATAGTAAAATCTGTATTTATATAGTGAATAGTTTGTGTGTGTCATGAGAGTTGCAAGATGTCTACCACACTTTGAGGTCTGAAATTTATAGATTAGTAGCCCCTGTGAACAAACTGTTCACCTGGAAGCAGAAATTATAATATTATTATATTATATTAGCGCCGCGTCTTATACATTCGGTTATACGCACTTACGCTAATGTGTAATGGTAGGGTGATTGTGAGATGAATGAAGGACCTACAGTTTAGTGGAATCCGAACCACGGTGGAGACCTGGCATTCCCACATTCAAGATGTCAATTATAATACGGTATTAAAAAAAAAAAGTTGAAAACTTGCTACAAAGAATTTTTTTCTCTGAATTTTTTAATCAAAGAAAAATGTCTCTTGTTGGGTGGTCACCCTGAGTAACACCTGATTCTTCTACTCGTCAATCATATGTGTAACAGAAACGAGTGTGTGCTATGTCGAATGTTAGTATGTATTCTCTTCCCCAGCCGTCATGATGAAACTATTTTCTCGACTACAACCTGTCCAATATATTGATAAAAGTGTTCCACTGTCGTTTAAAACCGGTTGGCTGTAACTTGACCTACTTCTCTGGAGGAGAGTTTGGTCGGTGTAGCACACTAAGTTGACAATTTGTATCCCAATCTCTTAATGAAAGACCAAGACCCGCATTAGGGTTCACACGGACTACAGGTCAAGTTCGTGTTGTCTGGCTTAACAGTGTTGGGAGTTTGTTTTCTTTATAAATCGATGGTTTATTTTGAGCAACCTCTAGAATATGAAGCATCACACAATTATAAATCTATAGTTGTGATTTTATAACTTAGTATTGTTGGACAGTCTGTTTTATTATTGTAGATAATTCACTTATGAAAATGATTTTATAATAATTTTAGGAGCCCACTTTAAAACAGCCAAATTAGCTTGTAAATTAGGTACAAGATTATGCTTGAACCTAAATTATGGTTGAAGTTCATTTTGCGTAATCCTATCTAAAATCAAATAAATTGAATAATAAAATTATTTTTAATTTTAAAATAATTATTTATTAATGTTGTTGTATATTTTTAGTTACGGTAAAATTGTTTCTCTGATTTCAATTCCACTTTAATACGCGATGCCTGATTGGAGCTCGTATACCCTATCCATGAGACGGGCTCTACAATAGTCGGAGAAAATAAACCAATATATAGCATCATTGGAATAAATGATTGAAAACATAGTTATAAATGTCCATTAGACTGTTCTACACATAATAGTATCTAAACTACGGATGAACCACTCTCAACGTTGCTTCTTCCTGATTACTGGGTAAATAGGCTGACGCTCCTCTATCAGACAAATTGGTATTGTCTCAGATATCAAGAACTTCACTTAACCAAAAGCAAAAATAAGTTTGATTACTGGATACAAACTTCATTTTAAAATTTTTTAAACTTAATAAATTTTTAATATTGAAAAATTTCAGTGTTATAAATTTCGAATTTCACTTTGTTTGCCAAATCTTATATTGTATGCAGACTTTTTTTTAGCTCTACGTCTTACTATCCGTTCGGGTAATAAGTTTATTTTATAATTAGGCTAATGATTTTAGGCATTAGTAAGGTTATATTAACAGGAAGTGTACCAACATTTATGTGAAGATAAAGTGTAAAACGTTTAGAACAACAAATGTCAGAACACCCAACAGAGAATCGAACCTTCATCACCCTTCATTGGCAGTCTAGCCTAATGCAAGAGTAGCGCGTCAGACCACGTGGCTACCGGAGCGGGTGACATTTATTGAATACCTATTTACTGCTCTACATTAGCTACACTTATTAAATTTTAAAATTTGTGTTAAAATTGTTAATGTGTCGAGGAGGGGAAATAACCACAGCTTCCACCCCTCGAACCCGTCAAGTGTAAGGGCACTTGAAATAAGACTAGATCAATATCATCTTCGGCAGCCTTCTCATTTTAATCTGTTTTTTAAACACTTGTTTTTATTCTTCTAAACCAAATATATGCCTATATTAGTAGGTTTTGGCAGAAATATCCCTATAAAGGGGATATATTAGGTTTTTCCTCATTGTGTATTTATTAACGATCGTCACTCCTGTAATCGACATGGATATTTTGGATTCATTGGTATTAGTTTTTTAAACGTATAAGTTAAATATTGCATCCATTAAAGCAGAATTCTAACCAGGCACCGTAGGAAAAGTGCTTAAAAAGGTACGATTAAAAAACTATAAAATTTTAATTGACAATTTAATTTTTCTGTCTCCTAGTAAAAAGGTTAAACTGAATAAAGATCCACCCTTTTCTAGATTATTTTTAATAACAGCTCCTAGAACCTACGAGCACTAATATACGTTCTCGAGAGAAGTGTTCTTCAAACTGTGGTACTTGGACCAATGTTGGTCTATCAAGAGATCCACAGGTTTCCAGGAGATTTATTAATAATATACCATTAAAGAATTTTGATCATATATAATACAAAAATTTGCAGTTCAAAGGGGTTAATATAAAATATAAATAATATGTTTTATTTATTTTCCCGGTGAACAGAAGTCACATAGAATAGGAAATCGATATTAAACTTGAGAGAACATATTGATTAGTTATTTATAAAAATATAAGTTAAAGATAATCAAATTTGTTAATTCAATATAATTATATAATTTTTTAAATATTAAATTTACTTAATTAATATTTTCTTTAGTTTATAATTCTAAAATATTATCGCCTTTAGTAATGTTTTTCGTGCATAAATTTCCCTCTTAATCTTCTTCCCCTTTCTCCTAGGTCGTCGGTGGTCCACCAATGCTCATAACTTCCATCACCAAACCTTTACCAAAACACTGCCTTGAATCCTAATCAGTTCAAAGTTTTCAACACATTAAATTTGTTTCACTTGCTACTCTCTTATGACATAATATTTCATCATTTTAGCCTTGTAAATTATTTTTCACAATTTAAATTTAATACTCACAAGGATATTATATTTTAAAGTTTCATCTGCACTTTCAATCTAATAACCCTTTACAAAATAAATAACAACCCTTTGAGTCAGAAAATATTATTTAAAGTATTTGTTATTTGCATTTTTTATATTTATAGTTAATAATTTTCTGATCAATATGTAAAAATGGTCGAAATAAACTTAGCCTATTTAAACCAAATTATGAAATTATTTATCATGAAAGGAGTCTTCGAGATGATTATCTCTGGTAAAATATAGGGTATATTACTTATAAATCATTATTTATATCCTTATAATAATTTATATTAAAATATTTGTGTCATATATGATTTGATAAATATTTTAAAATAAATTAGTAAAAAAAAAATTGGTAGTAAATGTCACTTTCGATACAAAATGTCACTCTAGCTGTACCATGCGTATAATACGTTAACTTCAAACACTATACATTTTTAAATAGAGTAAGAAATTAATTTTCTTTTTCGTTAAGAACTTGCTTTTGGTACTTTAATGGAACAGGATATATCCTAAGGCCATTTATAGTCAATTATACCCTCAAGTGCGCGTACACTAAGTACATACGACACTACCTTAAACAGAATGGAATGGACCATTTCAATGAAGAACGGCCATTCCATCTGGTCAGTAGTGTCGCATGTACTATGTAGCGCCGCACTGAGGCGTACTAAATTTGACTATGAAACTGGCCTAAGATCTAAAGCCAGTATTACAAATATCACGTTGAATCTTAAATTTCTGAATTGGTTTTAATAAACAAACACAATAAAATGTACTTGGTCCACACCTATTTAAAGAGAATAGAAGT
>JBCFYV010000003.1:6418189-6436470 GCA_039000515.1 Timema cristinae
TTTTACATAATCAAATTTCAAGGTGTACATTCCGAGTCGGTTGTATGGGTTGTTGAAAGATGATCCAGATAAGAGGCAGTGACTTTGTGAGGTTAGGCCTTATCACTAAAAGGTGTATTCAAATATATTTCATAATTTACTGTGATCGGATGAGCCCAGATTCAAGCTATTCGCAACACTTAAACTGACATAACTGTATTGAGTGTTTCACGGGAAATAAACAAGTTGTTTTGGAGAAAAGGCTGAATCAACCAGATGTATGGTGTGCAATATCTTCACGTGCTGTAGTTGGGCCGTAATTTACTGACGCTAACCTCAATAGAAATGTGTACTTAAATTTACTTCTGTAGGTGGTACCAGGATTTATGAAACATATGGACCATTTTGATCAACTCTACTTCTAGCGCGATGGAGCTTCTCCCAATTATGTAAGAGATATTTGGATTTACCTCGATCCCGCTTCAACCAAAGAGTGATTCGACAACTTCAGCTATTGAAATGTCACCACCTTAACCCGATCTCACCCCAATGGTGCGGTGAGGTTAAAGATGAATTGTATGAGAAGAAACCACAAAATTAATGAAAAGTTGAAAATCTACATATGGGAGGCCTTTGAGACTCCTGACACGATTATTGAGCTGGGTATTCGTGTGTTCCAAGGTGTTCCAGAAAGCTCCAACAGTGTATTAATGTAGAAGGGAAACACTTTGAACATAAATACTGATCTGGGTCTTCATGTGAGCCAAAGCGTTCCAGAAAGCTCCAAAAGTGTATTAATGCAGAAGGAAAACACTTTGAACATTAATAAAAGTTAAATAATGTAGACTAAGTATGTATAATTGAGTTTTTTTTTAGATTGCTAAGTGTAAAGTTACCTTTGCTTCACCCTGTGCACATAATACGAAATATATTAATTTAAAATGATAAATATTTAGTCTTATAATTTATTAATATATAATTAGCTACTTTTATATAAATTATCTTTTCAATTTTCAATTTGTACTCGTACCCATTTTTATATTTTATGACTTAATTTCTAGTAACTGTGTTGATATTGTTTTTAATGAAAATGTTTGTCTTCAGTAAAAAAAAAAAGGCTTAACTAAAATGGAGCAGATATGCCAGGGCTTAGAGCACAAATGTCAACATATTTTCAGAGATCCAGGACATTGGCGGAAGGGAAAGGGGATAGTTTCCAGTCTGGTGACAACTTGTTGACACGCTTATCTAGTCGCGCTTGAACATGTGGTGTTTTACACCTCATTCCTAGTCTTGAGTTACCAAGTAAAAACTGTTTAAACAACTATATGTCTCGGTGTATACAGACTGTTCAACAAGCAAGACTCATCACCCAGTCTCGTTTCTGATTTACTGGTGATAGGAATATTGACGTTTGAATATCTGAAAGTGTGATCAGGTGTTATTTTTCCTTTTTGTTTTCCTAATCTCCATCTTCAAAAACATCCATGCATTCTTAATTTGAGATTTTTATTCCAGTCCCTACCCTATCAATGTATTAGTGCACCATGCTGTTTCCTATATCCTTAAGGCATCAAGAATAAGAAGACACCTTTTATGATGACGTATTCAATATTGACAGGAAGGAGGATAAAAAAATATAGTTGGAAAAATCCCTAGAAGTGCCTCCTTAATAATAGTATTTGAAGCTTTAAATGCTACCAATACTGTGTGCACAGTTCATAAATCTAAATAATAATAATATTTCAAAGTAAAAAACTATAATTTATCTACCTCTCCTATATTTATTAAAACATCAACGTAGCAATAAAAGTGCGCTTAAATAAGATTTAAACCGCTTGCAGTAGTAGATATAATTTGGTTTTTATTCAATTATAACGAAACGGCAAGACAGGACAACTATTTATTAGACTTTTACGAATGAAAGCTATAGTTGGTGAATTCGAGAAAAATTTCACACTATTTAAAGGTGTATTTCGGTGCCTACAGTAGTTGTTTTCCTAGCATAGCCTTATATGGTCAATAAAAATGCACAGCTGGTTGCAATGTTAGTGTGTCAAACTTTCACAGGTGAGGTCATAGTTCAACCTGGTTTGTTGAAATGAGTATCCTTTCCCATAAATATACTTGACCTTTGCTCCTAGGCTAGATATGAGACACTAGACTAAGCCTTTGAGGGCACTGATTACTTGAAAGGACTTACCTTAAAAATGTGGTGTTCCTTAGTGTTGTGGCAGCTAAGAAACTTCAAAATAACTTAACAATAATCAAATTCATTTAAATGTATTGTTGTTAAACTATTAACAATCTATAAAACTCGTTTTATGAAGGTTTCACTTGAAAATCTCTGAAAATGATATAATTTCATTTTAATGTGAAACATAAGAATAATTAATATATTTATTCTCATTAGAAATATATTTACACCTTTCATCTATCTCGGCTTGTCAAATTTTAAAATTGTGAATCACTTATTAAAATGAGATTTATGTTTACGGATGTCTCAACTTCCAGAGATGAGGCCACCTTGATGACCATGATGACCTTGATCTTGATGACTGACTGTTGATGATAATATGGGGCAATTGATTCAGACAATAACTACACATTTATAAGATAGTTTTATAATAGTTTTTAGCACTGCATCTTACGACACATTCGGCTATAAACCCATATAATAATTATGCTGATAGTCTGGGAAGGAGAAATGTTGAATTAAGAGGAAGCGCATTTGCATTGCTTGGAAGGAGAGTGTAAAACCATTTGGTAAAAACCACACTCACTACACCCGACAGGGATTTTAACCTCGTTTTTATCAACATCAGCAATCCAGCCTAATGAGAGAAAGATCTTCTTAGACCATGCGGCCCCGAATTGGGTTTTATTTAAGTTTCTGTGAATTTGAAAATTTGTTTCTATTCTAGGATCAAAATGATTCGGTGTTCACTGTTTCACAGTCCTTGTTTTGATTTCCTGTAGACACGATTTTATTACTTACCTAATAATATCTCCATATATTCTTAAATATTTTTAACCTTTGTTTTGTGTTTGTATTTTCCATTTTAGGGAGATGGCTTTAATGTTATGAACCTATTACCGAACATAACTAAGCATGTAGGCGTATAAACTTAATATGCAGTGAGACGTGGTGGTAAAAAAAACTACGCATATACTGTACTTTATTTTCGACTTTAGAGGAATAAAAAAGGAATATTTGGAATGTGTTCAGTATTAAAGTTAATGTTTAACACCTCCATGTAAGATGGGAAGTAAGTATGACGAACTGGATATCCTGTATTAAGAAGGTTTTTTTTGTGAATTATTACCATTTAAATAAAAGGTATTACATTAGGTAGGATTAAAAATATTAACCATGCCTTCTGTAGCGTTTAAATCTATTGCGGGTGTTCTATAAATATTTAAGTAATGGCTTTACGATTGAAAATATGGCTTTTTAGAATACTCTTTAATATCTATAAAGTAAAATAAACTATGTTACTTAATGACTAAATTTAAAATGGTATCTGACAATGTAAGATATCATTTTCATATAACATTTTACATCAATTGCTTCAGTTGTGTGATTATGCTGAAATATATAGGAATCTTGTATAGCCTTTGTTAAAAATTGAGTTAATGTTTTATGAGAAAAAAAAAGTCTAAGATATCGATGACTATAAAATTGATCCCATTTTATAAATTTTGATCTGCAAATCAAATAGGGAATCTAAAAGTATTTTAAGTGTCAGGAGAGCAGCGTCTTCACTTTTATAGGCCCTTAAAAATAAAACACTACCATATGACTATCACTCAAAATTACAAGGCATGCACACTTTGTTCACCCTGAAAGGAAGCAGTCTCGATTTGTCCGACTACCGTATGGCCCCATCTTTTAAAATTATTTCATGATGTAACCCGTAAATATAGGCTTTCTACTTTTAAGTAAGTTAAACGGAGTGATATTTGATAGTAAGCTCTAACTTTAATAAAAAGCGCACCAAACATTACATTAAATACTTCGGTTTCCAATATTCTATTAAAACTATGCTTAACAACACCATTCAATAATAGTAAAGTTATTGATATACTTACATTAGAATGGACCTGAAAGATATAGGTTGTAATAACTTTGTGAAATAAACGGCTAGAAATCGTATTGACTCGTACTTAATTCAGGGTTTCCACGCACCTCGAAAACTAGAAGAGCCTAAAAAACACAGGTAATTTCACAAGATATTGTAAAATTACTACAATATTTGTTAATTTGTGATATTTAACTGAAAGATTAAATCATGGTAGTTATTTAAATGGAAGAAAAGTTAATTGAAGAATTAAAAATGCTCTTTCAAGAATGTCCTAGTACCTCTTAGTTACTAAGCGAAAAAAGATTAATTATCTCTCAATCTTAAATCATCATGTGTTATATATAAGTTAGCCTACATACACTCATTTCAGTAATTGGTTGAAAGATGTCTGGATGAATGGGAATTTCTTCTGGAAAACATAGAAATTTGGTAGCAAAAAATAGGGGATTCCCTCTTAAGTGCATCTTGTTTGTATTTAAAAACAAGTCATGTACCGACCTTAAATATATAGGATTACAAAATATAACATGTTTTAAATTTATAAGGAACAAATTAGGCCTTAGACCCAATGTAAAATTGTAATTGTAATATAGGCCTATATATTGTCTTTTTAAAATTAATGTGCTGCTTTCAATACTTTTACTTTAATTTAATGAAATTAATATTATCTAAGACACTAATTTGGCCATTTGATAAATTTCCCCTCCCTAAAATCTGGCCTTTATTTAAAAAAATACAATATTTGATTTGTCATTCACTAAATTTAACAATATTCTATAATTTTTTATCCTATATATTATTTATGTTGTCAACATTCTTTTCTCAACTAATACAAAGCCTACAGCGATAATAAGGTATCAGTGGATAGGATTTTTTACCGACTTTGACATAGCACACTAACTTTACTTTTAAACACATGGTTTGTTTAAAATTTAAATTAGAAGAAAAAATCTAACAATAATTTTGTATCAATAACCGAAAATAAACTCGCTTTGCTATTTTGTGTAACACTTCGCTGATTAATTAATTTCAACAATCCAATAAAAGACTAAATTTTTTTTTTGTGGGGGGGGAGGGTTAGTTTAAATGTGCGAAAGTTTCACAAGGGCTTACTGGTTTTAAAATAATCGTTAATAAACGTTGATAGGAGTGGGCACATTAGACTAGTTCAAAATGTAGCTAGTCTTTAAGCGGCACATTTCTACGAAAAGTTTCGTCATCTCTAGAAGGTTTCAATCTCGCAATAGGCTGAACTGTTGATGATGAGATTGTGAGATTGGGGTTCAAATCTCACTTGCTCTTCTGTTTTTTTCCTAGTGGTTTTTCACTCTCCCTCTAGGCAAGTGCACGTATATTTCCTCTAAATGCAACTTTCCAGAACCCTAACTCATAATGCAACTTACAAATATACGCATAGCCTGAATCTGTCTCATCCATTCGTTTTAACTAAATATCAATATATTTATTTTGAAAAATCTTTATCCAGGTAGGAAGAATTAATGACTATTGATCAGAATTATAACAATTATAATGATAGTAAATAAGCTAGATATTGAGAGTTGGTAAAAATACTATCTGGTATTTGTTCTAATCATATAATAAAATGCTCTATGGTATATGACTGATTAAATTATTATGTTTTATGTCTACTTCCTAGCATCATATAATGAATTCTGATATTCAAGGTCTTCCATTATAAAGAAAGTAAATATGGTCATGGCTTTGACCCCTATGCCGGTAATTGCACACTTTTACTTTCTATCAACACCTAAGGAAATAAATCGCATGCTATATAACTTAATTGTTGAAAGAGATTATCAAGGGGATTAAAAATTGAGAATATTTAAAGTATATATCATTTATGTAATTTTTTCTGAATAAATTTGTATCCTTTTTATTTTAAATGCTATGGCATATAAAATACCTTTCAATATCACATTACTTATTTTTTAACTTAGATTAAAATAATGTGTTAAGATAAAACACTATAATAATATTTTGTTTTCTAGAAAATAATTTATTTTTATTATTTTTCTATATCTTTACTAATAACGAAAAAAGTATTTCTGCTGGAAACAGGGAATCTAATAAGCTAGGTAATACTATAGGTGGCAACGGTATGAATAGCTCTAAATTTATTTTTATTTGTGTAATATTATTTGATTAGTGTCTTATGAATTTATTAATTTTAAAATTATATTAAACATAATAAATGTAATTACTACGAATGACCAAAATACAAATAATAGATGCCTATTAAAACATAACAAAAAACATTGCAGTCATAATATCCAGTCCTGGAGATCCAACCAATGCTTCCTTAGCTTATATAAGGTCTATCTATCCACTTTATTACTTGAATGAACTATGCCAATAGCACAGACTTTTTTTTTGTCCCGCATCTTACTATCTGTTATGATATACTCACAAATTCACACCAATGGGGATAAAGAATGAACGTGGGATCTTGCGTATAGGTATCCTTTTTGCACAGAATAAGAATGGAATACAAATATTATAAAAAAAACACTGAACAGGGTTTCGAACTCTAGCCTCTTCATTATTAACAAACTAGACTAGACAAGGTTGATTCCTTTGATCACTTGCCCACATATTAGGGTAGAAAGCTTGTGGAAATGTTTTCAGATCAAGAAGTAAACGTCACTTTTGAAAGCAGTAAGACGTCCAAACGACCCAACGTGTGTAACTCCAAGCTACGCACCGGATGTCACTTGATGGTGTCCTCACTTATTCAAGTGGAGTAAAACGGTAATGCTAGGTCTCTGATGTCAGCCGTTCCGCTAAGACAAGTTCCTGAAGCATTATACTGCGTATGTACAGGAATTCCTCTCGTTATTCCCATGTCCCCAGACCCGAACATACAAACAGCGACCTGCTACGAGTAATTGGCATGGGAGAACACAACGTATCAGTCCATTCCCGCGCAACATCAGATTGGATTGTTCAAAGAATGAGGTTATGTACAACTGAATGGAATTATTAATAATGAAAAACAGGACGTTTACTTTGCCATAATAGAACCACGGAAATAAGAATAGTAGTTGATGGCGTTTGAATTTTATAAAACTACTTTTACCATCACACATTTAGTCGTATGACTAACAGTTGTCACTTTTGAGATATATAATCGATACCGATAAAATGTTATAAATGATGTATTAAAATGCTATAAATATATATCGTTAAAACACATTTACTATATTTTATAAACCTAGCTCACTATTAACCGTTTTATTTTAATAGTTATATATTAGACTATTTAAAATTAAATTATTATCTTCTTTCTAATTTACATTAATTAAAGAATTATCATCTTCTAGAGTACTATCTTAGGAGCAACTGTAGCAATTTTATATCCTTCTATTAATAAATTCAAATCTATTTGTTTGTTAAAGTGACCTAAAGTAAATGCACCCGCATTAATGTAAAAAGGTGATGGGAAAAGCTCAGTTATAAATCTCATGTGTGAATCTACTAAACGGGCGAAGTACAAACGTCTCCCTCCCCATCACAAGCAGTTCAGTCTTATTGGAGGTCAACGACTTGGACCACGCGGTATTCTATGTCACACTAAATATATTATTAACGAATTCAGGAAGATAACAGTATAGAGTTTCTGACTACCGTACTTTGGCCATATTTTATAAACTACGCCACTCAAGAGTAAAACAAGACCAACTTTCAAATAAGAAGAAACATTAACTATCGGTTGTCAATATGAATATCAATAAGTATTTCTTGATTAGTTCAAGTGTGTTTCTATGACAGGGAGTCTAAGCCACCATATACTGATTTTAATATCAAGTTATATTAGTAACTACATGTGGACATGGTAAGAGAACCCTGAACCCTTGGACCAGCGTACCAAGAGACCCGGGTTTGACTCCCACCCTCATATTTCACAATTTACTAATATGGCATATGGCTGTATTGGTAACCTAAAGATCATTTCCATCTCCCAAGCATCACTAGTTGTATACTTAGAATAATATTTGTAACATAATATAATGTCTCCATTTTTATATAGTAGTCACACAGGACCGATCTCAAAAGGCTGAACGAGGGAAAGTTTGAGGTTCTTACGTTATACTAATTTTAGAATTAAATATATATTCATCAATGAGCTAGTCCAAATTTAATTGGAAGTACACTTTAGAAAGTACAAATACTATTTTCGGCCAAAACTGATAAAATGATACATTATTACTAATGTTACTTTATACGTATTGAATACATAAAGTATCAGCAACTGATCACATTTGTTGACATATTAATATATTAATGTACATAACTAGCTATTCTGTCTTTCTTATAGAAAATAGACCGTAGTGTTGACTCTCTTCATATAATGGAGACTTTTGTGAGCCCGCCACTTTCAAACCCTTGTCCCATTAAAAAGGTAGAAATTGTGGAACCAGTCGTGCCCCTCTCCTCCCGAAGAACGTGTCCCGATGTGTTCTAGATTGGTTGGTCCTCTTCCGATTAACCATAACCTTGAGGAAAGCTCGCTATCAACTTTCTTCAACATCCTCACTGGTGGTTGCTCTATTCAGTGGGTCAGGACCATTAATAACACCGCTCCCAATTAACTTAGTTTCGGATCATTTCTTAGTATTTATTTAATTTCACACTTTATTTTAGGAACTCACATTAAACTGAGTGCTAGAAAAGATCGCAAGAGGAATGTTTGCAAGATTATTTTTAAATGAACACAGTGCAAGGGCGGTGGAGGGATTTTGGTCGTTTTCATAAGGCTCATTAACAGTATACATTTAATAGGTTTTATTAATCAAGATTTTTATTTATAAAAATAATTTTTAATTAATGATCATAATAATAAAAATATGACTGCAAAAAACACCAATTTTGATTATTAAATTTGTAATGTTAAATAAAAGAGTAAAACAAAAGTCACTATTACAATAAAACAATACCTATTTACATGGAACTAATATGTTTTATAGGTTTTAATAGGACAAGTACGGTACGTGTTTCAATACAAATAGTTAGCTCTCATACTAAACATAGTAATTTAATCAATGTGGAGTTTTAGTTTAAGCCACTTGCTTTTCTGTGCACTAGAAGTTGAAAGATTTATTGAATAGGTCATGTAGGAGATAATATGAGAGAGGATTTATTCAGTCATTATTTACAACATTAAGCTATTGGTTTCAATATATTTGATTGTTTTCTATGCAGAGAAGCGGGGGGATCACCCCCATATCACCACCCCTGGATTCGTCCCTGCCACAATGTCATAGTTTTGGATAATAATACTCTTTGATAAAATTTAGAGAAATACCCAAATATACGTGAAAGAAGAATGGACAGTTATTGTCACCCAGTTTGCAATATTTGAGCTACTATCTCTCTGTCATTGGCAGTTGAGTCTAACATAAGAGTGATGCCTAAGAGTATGCAACCACCGAAACAATTAATAAATAAATCATATTCATTAATGATTGTGATTTTAAAAATAAATGATCCATTTTAATCTGTAATACTATTATTAGGTTCTTATTAAAATATTGTTATAGCCATATTCAACTCGGTAAAATTATATTTCATAAATTTAAAATATTCATATTTTTACAACGTGTTCTAATTTTAGATCTTTATATTATCTTATTCATTTTTGTTAATTATCTTTTTTGAATATTATAGTAACTTTGTCATCATATATAAATTATATGTCTAAATTATTTAATGTATACTTGGCTAAGTGTTGCCAGTGTAACCAGTTCCTGCTTACGTCCCATCCTGTTAAATTTTCAATATTTAGGTATAATTATTTTAAAAACCTTCAAGATAATACAATTATTTTTTTGTAGTATTTTATTCCAGTTTTGATAGCAGAACCTAAAATATAGCTTGGACTTTGATTCAGTCATGATAATTTTTCCCTCCAAAAAGTTATTTAATTTTGACAAAATATTCCAGACTATATATATCTTAACATTATTTTGTAAATTTAAAATATAAAGCTATTAAGTAAACTGTATTTGTAACATAATCATAATAAAGTTCTGAAAATATTATTTCAATACTTAATTTTTTTTAAAAATAAGTGTAACTGTAAACTGGAAAAATATATAATACTAAGAAAATTAAATTAAATTGGATGATAAAAATTCCATGTTATCGTATTTTAATCGAAATATTTTTTCAAAAAGACCAGCTACGCAAGTATGTTTTTGTGGTATTTATTCTTTCATGGTCCTTTTTAGAGCTCTTGGCTTTCTTCTCTTTTCATCAAGAATAAATATAATGTTTATTTACTATACTCTGATGTGCTTTTAGTCCTAATACAGAAATTACACCCCCAAGTCCTCAAAGTCTCTGCAGAACTTTCCCTTTGCCCAACTGGCCATCATTAAATGTTATCACCTAGTCATAAATACTCAATTTGATTGTTCCAAGAACTATATAGTCTGTCTTTGAAGGTCAACTCCATACATTTTTTAAATGTTGCCATGAAATCATATCTTCAACAAAACTTATTTTAGAGGTATCTGTAGTTTATATTATTACTATATTGGTCACTGCTTCAGGTAGAGAATAAAGATGCTTGTTTTCTTCAATAGTTATATTTCCTTATTTAGTTATTTACCAATATAATCCTAGATCTCACTACACATTTACAATTAGTGCAATTTTCTTTCTGATGCAGGAATAGGTTGGTTCAAATCCAATTTACTCTTTAGCATAAGAGGTACACACATGGTCAGGTAAAAGAACAATATTGGAAGTAAATAAAGAAATAATTATTAATATAGTATTTATAAATCCATCACCAGCTTATATCACCAAATTTATTGTTCTTATACATATTATAAATATTTGTCAACTAATTTTATTCAAATCAACTTCAAAACACCACTTAACTCTCATTTATACAACTACTATAAAGACACTTTGTTTCCGGCTGACAATCAGACAAACAAAAAAGATGTTACCCGCTTCACGGTTTGAATGGAATAATAGAGGGGTTCGGCAAACTTTTGGGGCCAGTTCGACTTTTACATTTATCAAAGTTCTTTATATCGCCCTTAGTTTCACCCCTTTGCTTTTAATTATTTTTTCTATACATATTTTAATTATTCCTTAAATTCAATATTTCCTCCAATACTAATGCACATTCCGTTTATCCTGAAAGGTGTCAATCTCTCCTTGATGGATTACACATTGGCCCTATGTTATAATTTGTACCATTGTGGGATAATTTAAGGTAAGCTTTTCTTTTCGTGACGATATAGTTTTCTCAAGAGATCGACTGACAATTGTTGTCAGATCGACCTTTGGCTGACCCCTGGTATAAAGCGTCACTCTTGTTTTAGACTGGCCACTAATTCTGTAGAGTGAGGGTTATGATCCCGGTCGGGTGGTTTTTCCTAGATAGTTTTCCACTCTCTATCCATGATAATCCTTATAGATTAGCTCTAAGAAACCACCTTTCCTCGTATCATTATTTGCTTATAACCTGAACAGGGAGTGAGACGCGGAGAGAAAAAACAAATGTTTAATCTTTGAAGCAAAAATAATCCCTGCGTTGGATTAGAAACCTGGTAAGTCCATAAAATAAAATAAAATTCCACAAATTAGCTATATAAAACTTAAATTTAATAATTAATTTTGGATTCGTATAAAACAGTGGTATGTAGTATATCAATCTATTCAGAAAACAATTTAAAAAAATAAAGTAATAAAATCTGCAAATGTATATTTTTTAAAACGGATACTCAGGTTTCCATATTAAACTCATGCTTAACAATATAGGAAAAACCACTTTATATTAATCGACCAGAACTCGAACCCTGGCAAACCAGACAAGAGAAGACTGACGAACGCAGATGGATGCCGTGGCTATTGATGACTTAGTACTAACGATAAGTCTGAGGAATACTGTTAAGAGAAAGTGCACCATCATTAGCATGGAGAGCTGTTGGAAATACCACACTGATAATTCATATGTGGATAATCTGCCCTTGTGTATTCGACCAATGTTCCCAGGCTATCAAGTCTCATGCGAGATCAACACCTTGGAACATATGTACCCAGGCTATCAAGTCTCATGCGAGATCACACCTTGGAACATATGTTCCCAGGCTATCAAGTCTCATGCGAGATCAACACCTTGGAACATATATTCCCAGGCTATCAAGTCTCATGCGAGATCAACACCTTGGAACATATGTTCCCAGGCTATCAAGTCTCATGCGAGATCAACACCTTGGAACATATGTTCCCAGGCTATCAAGTCTCATGCGAGATCAACACCTTGGAACATATGTTCCCAGGCTATCAAGTCTCATGCGAGATCAACAACCTGGAACATATGTTCCCAGGCTATCAAGTCTCATGCGAGATCAACAACTTGGAACATATGTTCCCAGGCTATCAAGTCTCATGCGAGATCAACACCTTGGAACATATGTTCCCAGGCTATCAAGTCTCATGCGAGATCAACACCTTGGAACATATGTTCCCAGGCTATCAAGTCTCATGCGAGATCAACACCTTGGAACATATGTTCCCAGGCTATCAAGTCTCATGCGAGATCAACAACTTGGAACATATGTTCCCAGGCTATCAAGTCTCATGCGAGATCAACAACTTGGAACATATGTTCCCAGGCTATCAAGTCTCATGCGAGATCAACACCTTGGAACATATGTTCCCAGGCTATCAAGTCTCATGCGAGATCAACACCTTGGAACATATGTTCCCAGGCTATCAAGTCTCATGCGAGATCAACACCTTGGAACATATGTACCCAAGGCCGTAGTCAGGGGGTGTTATGGGGGTTCAACCCCCCCCCCTCCAAATTTATGAACAAAATATGTATGGCTTTATTTATGGTACAAACAATATTACATTAAAATACAAGTACAAATCAGGGGCCTGTTTTACCCTAAAAAAACACTTCTGATAGCTTCGAGAGGCGTTTAATATTTAGAATTTTTCCCAGCCTCTGGCTGTTAGGGGGTTATTTTGCAATAGAATACAATTCAGAGAGCTTCTACAACTGTTTATTATTTATAATTTTTTCTATCTTCCGGTAATTGAGTGATGTGCCCGCCAACCCCCCGCCATCTTGAAATTATTGGCCGGTTACGCCCTCTTATATACCACTCATTCATATCACGGTAAGCTCCAAAACACTTGTACCTTACTTTTGGTTTATATGGAAGAAAGTAAGGCAAGAGCGGAAAATATTTCTGAAAATACTAACAAGGGGTTAACGGGATGGATAAAGGGGGGGGGGGGTACCACTACTTACATTCTGTTTATTTATCGCTTTTTAATGCTATCATTTTGAATCTAAGGTAGTTTATTATTATTATTATTAATTATTATTATTATTAGTAGTAGTAGTAGTAGTAGTAGTAGTAGTAGTAATAGTAGTTTTTATAAGTATTATTATTAGTATTAATATTATTAATATTATAAGTAATGTAGGTGATGTGTTTTATTTATACTATAGCGGATACAACGAAATAATAAAAAGGGTATCTTTTAAATTAAAATATTTTTAAATAAACATCAATTCTGGTTTCATCAAAAAAATGAGAGTTATATAAAAATTATATTTGATATTTTTCCTAGATCCAACGTAAATTATTATCTAATATCGTGGTCAATCGACAGTAATATGGTTTCTATGGACACGCCTTGGCAGAAAAATTTAAATTTTCATATTTAGTTGTTTTTTTCAACAACATTTCTTGTACACATTCAAGCTATCTACATACACAATAATTTGAAACAAACCTACCACACACCAAATTAAAATAATCATTATATGTTTATAAAATAACGTTGGCTTGTATATAGTTTTTCTTTGGTATAATAAAATAACACAGATTTTATTAATATTCTTTAGAAAGGCGATTTTTGGTATTTTCTTTAAATTGATTTATATTCTCGATATGATAATATTTTAGGTTTAGTAACAATAATCAAAAGCTTTTTTTGCGATCATTTCTTCCCCATTGCTTCATAAATCTAAATACATAATGAAAATGCCATACCAACATTAAATACTCCACCAATGTAGTAAGTAAATTAACTATAAAAATATACGACTTTGACAAATTATAATTAGTAATTTAATAATTAATAATTAGCAATCTCTGCTATTGATGGTGTTAACTGTTCGCTATGCTCTAAAAAATATAGAACGGAAATGGGTTAGGCCTTACTCTCAAATAAGGCACTTAATTAATATAAAACATAATAATAAAAAATAAAAAAGTAATATCCATTATTGGTTTTTTATTTACACTGTAGAATATTTGAGTTTGTTAGTATGATATTATAAAACTAGGATTTATGAATCCAGTTATTCACGACTGGAAAAATAAAATTATTTATCGAAAATTATTTCTATAATTAAGAATTTTATTGATGGGGTGGTTTAGCAAAAGTCTCTCTTAAGACGTTAAAACCAAATTATAATAGACTCGAATCCAGATATGGTTATATCAGGAGCATAATAATCGTATTATAGTAAATAATTCCTAAATGTATGTTCCATTCGGAGCCAGTGGTTGCTGTAGGTCAAAGCCCCGGGAGGATGGTAGAAAGAGGTTTGAAAAGTGGTTGATAGTGTGGACCACACGTGTAAAGAAAGTGTCCTCGCAACATGTGTCCACCTGATGAGGTCTGCTACCACTGAAACTCGCCGGCACACAGGACAGCATCGTAAGAATTAATCGAGGCTATGCGTGAGTCTGTCCGAAGAAAGCGGTCCAGATCACACGGAGAGAACCAGAAATTGTTGCCCTAGGGTTAGCTCTTAAGAACATTGGTCAGGGGAGAGAGGAAGAAACCTGGGTAGGAGAACTACACCGGACAGTCAAAGAGTGGATAGGGGGGAGGAGTAACAGGTGGAGAGGGGGGGGGGGCACTTCCCACAGGAGTGGAAGGAGCGACTTCCTGAGCTCAAGACGTTTCCTTTTGTGATATCTAAACTGGGGGAGAGTTGACACGATAATATAAGGGAAGTGACGGGTTGTTTTACTGAATACTCGACGCGTTACCTGTGTCCCCAGTAACATCTCACCTGTTTTTTTCCCCAAACATGGCACGGTGTAAATTGCTACACGCTATATGGGTAGCGTTCCTTTTGGCGGGAACCGGCCGCGCTCTCCCAGCGACCACCGTAGACGACGCTCTGACGCCAGACAACATCAACGGAGACGCCAGAGGGTTGAGCAGGAACTCAATTCAGACCGGTGATGACCTGATGGACAGTATCTACAGCGACTGCCTCAAGAAAGACTCGGTGTCGTGTGTCAAGTACAAGTTGTTCTCTTTTGTGGACAAAGTGTTGACGAGCAAGGACAGTTTCCGACTGACGGAGGGAGTGACCGTGGTGAAAAGTGGGAACCTGCCTGAGGTGTCACTAGATGGCGCCCCAAGGTCTTTAGGCGAAGAAGTCCAGAGTCACGAAGTCGAGGATATGGTGGCGTCTAGAGTGGAGAGGTTCTTACAGACGCACACTCTCAAAGTGGACCTCAAAGGGGACGACGTTCTGAACGCTGTATCCTCAGCCGGAAGGGCCCTTGGAGATGTCGTCGACTCTTTCGGACCCACTGAAGATGAGGCAAACAGTGTAGGAGAGGAGCGAGGCAAGAAAAGTAAGTGGTAGTTTACTTTCTGTTTCATATTGATGGACGTCTGTACAGAGGCTCATTAGACAATGTGAAAGTCTTATAACACCTCTTCCCTAGACAGGCAGCAAAAACGTGCAGGAGAAGATGTGCTGTAACAATTTCATGGTTAAATATTTACCTTTGTCGTTTACATGTATCGCGTCATACAACCAGTCCAAGCTAGACTCATTTAGCTAAGCTAACGGGATAAAGATGAGGGAACATTTTATTTAGTATAATATAGCTGCGTTTATAGGGAGGGATTAAATAAACTAACGTGATAAAGATGAGGGAACATTTTATTTAGTATAAATATAGCTGCGTTTATAGGGAGGGATTAAATAAACTAACGTGATAAAGATGAGGGAACATTTTATTTAGTATAAATATAGCTGCGTTTATAGGGAGGGATTAAATAAACTAACGTGATAAAGATGAGGGAACATTTTATTTAGTATAAATATAGCTGCGTTTATAGGGAGGGATTAAATAAACTAAAGTGATAAAGATGAGGGAACATTTCATTTAGTATAAATATAGCTGCGTTTATAGGGAGGGAGAGTGTAAAACCTTTCATGAAAATAATATGTATACACCCAGTAAAGATTTGAACCCCGACCGCTTCATAACTAGCAAATCAGAGTATATGAGCTTGATGTTTAGCTCTTGTGCCCACACAGATGGGTTTCTAGAACATGATGTGTATGTGTAACACCAGAGTTATTAATAGTACAACGATTGATTGGATAGTATTCGATAGGATTCACCTGAAGAGAGAAGCTAGGTCCACATTAGTAAAAAACATACACTCACCTCACCCACGCGGGATATAAACCTAAGCCAGGAGAATCCGGTTCAAACTCTGATATGTTAGTCAAACATAATGGAAATTAGTTAACTCTTTTATTGTAAATGATGGAAGATAACTAAGTAGGATTACACATTATTTGCTTAAATTCATTAAAGGTTTACAATTGAGCTTTTAATTTCTACAACTCTATTTTTTTGTTGAATAATCATTTGTTCAATTTAGTTATCAAACTTTTATTCAAAATTAAATATAGTTGAGGACTATATAATATTTTCATTGCTAGATAAAATACATTAACATATTTACTGAAGCTTAATCGATTTATAAGTAGATTCTTGATAAACTCATTAAATAGTTTAAAAAAATTATAGCTATGAAAATCTTAAGGAAGATCCCTAATTATATTTATTTGAGAACAAGAGATTGTTAATAAAGACAAAAAAAATATTGCTAAAAAAAATAAAGGTAAAATTTATAGACAATTTAAAAAACAATTGTGAACCTTAAATTAATATGATATGTTTCCCACAAGGTTGTAATTGCAATCAAATATACATCAAAAATGGTTGTTTTTATAATTAAGACAGAAGATAATTTCGTAACGCTAATAATGTACAAAAATCAATAGACTTATTGAAATTTAGGAAAGAACATTAAAGTTTAATTTTCTCATATCCAACCATTATGGTTTTCTCGTTACGATTTAGACGTGTGGGGTTCGTAATCTATATTGGTTCCATAAGAATAGGTCTTCCTATTTAATGTTTCCTACTCTCTATTCAAGATAATAATTATAGTACATTTATTTAAAATTTGGCGTACCATTACAATTCTCACACATATTAATTTATTGCGCAAAATATAGAAAAAGTATTAAAATACCTACGTTCACAGAATTTATGAACTAAATAATCATATACAAATAATAATAATATGTATATTATCCTAAACAAAAAAAATAGAATAATAATTTATTCTTACGTATTTAGATACATTGTATAGTATAATTGAATGATAATATTTACTTTCTAGTTATGATATTTATATCAATAATTCATATTGGGTTCAAACTATTGCAAAGAAAAGATATGATAGCCATGGTATTGTAAAAGCTTAGGATGTACCAAGTCCATTAATTAAATTAGAATAGAGCTCAAATCAAATATATGAAATATTCTCTAAGCCGAATCGAAGATAAAATAATATGTTTTGTTTGTTGCTTTATGTTTGAATAAATATTCTATTTTGTTAATATAATTTTATATACTAAAATTAATTGAAAATATTTTATTGTAAAATGTAGTTAGTTTTGATGAATCAACTCACAAATTCATCTACGTTAGATGATTTCCATATTGTTCTGTACTATAAATAGCAGCTCAAATAGGCAATAATTGACTATAATTGGTGAAGATTCGTGACTGTCAAAGCCAGAATTTTTTCGAACCGATTTCAAAGCTGATATTTGTTGTCTAAGCCAAGTCCAAGTTTCGAAGCTTCGTATACCTCTATTTACGGTATATATGCTAAAGGCAAATGTAATGTAACTGTAGCTATATCAAATTTATTCTCAAATTAATAAGCACCAAAATAAAGTTTAGGTAACCTTATATTAGGTCGAACCTCCTTTTTAAATTATATAATTAATCTCCACTAATTTTGTCTTGCAACAAATTTGGTTCAGCAGATTACGTGCATTTAAATCAAAGTATCTTTTTCAGCGAATAT
>JBCFYV010000003.1:6441761-6474261 GCA_039000515.1 Timema cristinae
TTATAAGTATGTAATCTTTTTTGTGATTTCCCTTCATACGAACCCGCTGCGCCAATTAACTTTAGACCTTCATTCTAATAGAATATAGCTCTTTATTAATCACAAGAAGTGAATCAAGTTTTAACATTGTCTCTCTATTATTCTTGTAACGTTCTCAAATCTTGTATTCCTTGTAATCTTGACATTTCTTGATTAACATATTAATATCACATCTAATTTATCTTTTTTTTCTAAATTTGTATTTTACATTGACAAGTGACACGTGGAATTTGATTAACAAATGATGATATGTTCTCGAAGATATTTATGTATTTTTGATAAAATTAAAATTGTTAAATACTTTAAGCACTTTATTTGACTATAAAATTAAAAATATTTGCTTTCCTGACTAGTGATTGTGTACAGTGTTTATTGAGGTATATTTATTTATTTGCTACATTGGCTATATTTATTATGTAATATTTTAATGTTGTATATAATGTTTATTTTATATTTATTCATTTTAAATTCCTAATGATAGTATAAAAAACACTACATATATACGATAATACCATTAACATAACAAATGAATTAAACATTCTATAAAAAATTAAATAAAGTGATTTATCATTTGACAAGACTAAATATTGTTTTCGGTATCAAATACAAGTTATAAAGCTTTTGTTATTGTGTATGTATAGTTTTTGCACAAAAAATTAAAGTAGTATTTTCAATATAAATTATATTGTGTTAGAAAGCCATACTTATCAATGAAATCATTCTTTGAAAAATATTGTGTTACGCAAGGATTTTATATTAATCTTGGAAAACCAAATTAATAGTTATTAATAAATTACATTATTCATCACAGCAGCTTACTAAAGAATGTAAGGACTTGTTTTCTTGTGGGGTGATCCTATTTTATTTTCGTGTCAAGGTATAGCCTGCTGCGTATAACCCGAACGGGTAGTAAGACGCGGTGCTAATATAATAATATTATAGCATGCTGCGATTCTCATACGAAGAGTCACATGCACCAAATTTAGACTTCAACGATTTATTTAATATCCTAAAATAACATGAGTTTGCCTCTTGAATAAAAGATTAGTAATAAAAAAACGCTCTAGTGGCCACGTGGTCTAACGCGCAAATCTCGTGTTAGACCATTTTTATTTAGCACCGCGTCTTACTACCCGTTCGGGTTATACGATTTAAGTACTAATTACCCTAATGGATTAAGAATTGGGGAGGTTGAATTAGAGGAAGTGAACCCGCATTTGCGTGTAGGGAGAGTGTAAAACCATTTAAGAAAAACCACCCCCAGTTCACCCGACCGAGACTCGAACCTCGATCTCGCCGTCCTCACAGTCTAGCTCAACACGACAAGCGCGTTAGCCAACTACGCCACCGAGGCGGGTGTTAGACTATTCTT
This sequence comes from Timema cristinae, assembly GCA_039000515.1. NCBI lineage: Eukaryota > Metazoa > Arthropoda > Insecta > Phasmatodea > Timematidae > Timema > Timema cristinae. The sequence continues at coordinate 6,443,173 of JBCFYV010000003.1, forward strand.
CTGAAGATAGGGAGATCGGAGTTATATCCCAGTCGGATACACTGAGGGTTGTTTTTCCTTAAATGGGTTTCCATTCTCTCTCCAGGCAAATGCGAGTGCACTCCTTATTTATTAAATCTTCCTCATCTCTATCACGTTAGTGTAATTAGTACATATTCTTACAAACCAAACGGGTAGTATGACGCGTACCTGTTAATTTATGTAATAGACAAGTGGGCTGGCGTGTGGCAAGTGAAATATTTCTATGTTTTAAAATATGTATTTAATTAAAGTACATAATTTGATAGAATATTATTATTAAATTATTAAATTATTAATTATTATTGAATATATTAAAATATTAATAATATAATACAAGTTATTATTATCATAAAATAATTAAATTATCTAGAGGTAAAATATACCAAAATGCTTTAGTAATTATGTGTTAGTTAAATATAGATTGAATCAATTTAGGGTGGTTAACATTAATTATGTTAGCATGAAAGAGGATGAGATATTAGGTAAATATTTATGTTTCTTACTTTAACTAAGAGGTTTTATCCACTTCTATACTCACTATTCTATGACTGTAATCATGTGTTGGCAACTCTGATGTATAACTTAAGAATGTGATTTAAATATCAGCAAATAAACCAGGAAATGCCAAGGCACTCTTCAAAACGTTTTCTTCTTAGTAGGTTAAGCTCAAGAACAGTAATTGACTTGGATTGCCACATATTTATGGTTTAAATTAGATTTGTGTTTTTCTCTTTCATATATTTATCAAAAGATAGGGTGACCTGGTGGTCTAGGAGTAAGCTGTCAGACCTCTGTGTTGTGGTCCGGGGTTCAATCCTCGTCCCGGTACAGATTTATCTATTGCCAAACCCTTCCTTCACCTCTGACAAGACATCTTGTGAATGTGGGGAATGCCAGGCCTCCACCGTGGTTCGGATTCCACGTTAAACAGTAGGTCCTCAATTTCATCTCACAATCACCCTACCATTACAAATTATCGTAAGTGCGTCTAACCCAAATGGGTAGTAAGACATGGTGATGATGATGATGATAATAATTATAAGATAAAATCGTGGTGTACTATTCACCAAATAATTCAGAGACACACTACGTTCACCTGAGAGTATTTTAGTATGGTCCTATTTAATATATGCACAGTTGTATAAACATTCAAGCTAGACGTGCTTCTTTCCAAGGTGAACAAAGTTTATAGGGCTCGAGAAATTCATATACAAGATTTTATTCCAACATACAACGCGAGTTTCGAAACTTATTTCATTAAATATGACCATTTATAAGTTCAATCCTCTCTAAAATAGTTTATTTTTCATTAACTATTTGCTTAGTACTTTAAAAGCCCGTTTTGTACTATATTAAAGCCGGAGTACTACTGGTTGATTATTAATTATAATCACATCTGGATCAATCTCAAGTATTTATTGGTTGGTATAGCTACTTAAAATATTTGGTTCAGATAATAATAATAATAATTAATAAATAATAATAATAATAATAATATAATAATAATAATAATAATAATAATAATAATAATATAATAATAATAATAAATAATAATAATAATAATAATAATAAAATAATAAAATAATAGCAGAATAAACTAGATCTAAAGCTTGAAGAGACTAAAAAGATTAATATCCAGGGATACGGACCTGTGTGTTAACAGCCTTACTTGATTGTATTCGTAATAACTAGGCAGGTCGACATTTGTTGTTTCATTCGCAAAGTATAGTGTTTGTATACTAACTTTGTGTAAGGTATGTTTGTTTTGGTTAAGTTTTATTTTACACCACACCCTAAACTATTACAGTCTGGGCTATGTGAACCACTATAGAAACTTTTTAGGAACAAACGCTTCAGTAGCCTACCGGATCCGGACAATGCAAATAATGCAATGCACCTTTTTTCTTTTTAATTAAAAAGTGATGAGTAAAATCAAAAAATGCACTCTTTTATTATGCGCAACATCATATTTTATTTAAAGTCATTTGTCTTGTATTAATGCATTGCAAAAATAAGGTTAGGATAGGGTAGGTTAGGTTAAGTTAGGTTAACTTTATAAATATTAATTAATGAATTTTCATTTACTGACATTTTTTTAACAACTCCAAAAATGAATATTTACGTAATTGAAAATTATATGATGTTCGCTGAAAAATATGATTAGTTAAAAAACTTTTAATTTTTACCCATTACTTTTTAATATTAATTAAAGAGTATATGAACAAAATTGGGCATTTTTTGTATGTTCTAAAAAAAGTGCATTGCAATATACTAGAAAAAAAGTTAATTAAAAAAATTAAAAAAAGAGTTAGTTTTTTTAGCGCCCAGTAGGCTGCGCTGGTTTGGTGGCACCCAGTTGTCCTAGACCGCTCCCCTACACACCCATCCGATACTAGACCCCATTGTATCTATATCAAGCAAACCAGACTGGACAAGACTGATGCTTTCATCTACGTCGGGGCTAAATATGTGCAAAGCTAATGTATTTCAGATAAATAATATGAGACATATCTACTTTTAACCAACACAAATTAGCTCGCCTATTCTACTTGCGTTTCTCTTTTTTTTTCTAATTGGTAAAGTTAAATTATACAAAAATCCTTCTAAAAATGGTATGGTAAGTATTTCAATATTTATTGCTTGTTTTAATGAAGCCCACAATAAAATAAAGATAACAGCTGTGTTGTTTAATAATAGTTCCTTGGTGTTTCAGTGTCAATGGCATTGTGAAGGATACTCTATGTAGACGCGAGACATTGCGATAGACTTGCCAAACGTCAAGGTTAAGAACTACGTAGTGAGTCAATATAGTTATAGTTGTATAATATTCTACGTAGAGCAGCACCTTAGCTACTGGGTCTATATACTTATTACCCCTAGTTTGGAATAGCCTAGTCTATATCCAAGCACAGATGGTGGTTATTTCTCTTTGGCCGACAGTAGAGTGGCTATTGTCCAAATCAAAGTGTTTAAGAAACAATCATATTCTCTACCCATTCATACCTTTATATAGCTTTTAAATAAATATGTTTCTCGATCATACTTGGCACTCTCCGTGGTTTTCTTAAAAATCAATTTACCGCAAGAAAATATTTCTGCTTTATACCCGAAAATATCAGAGAGGGTGAAATAAATGTAGAGAAAATTAAATAGTTAATACAGGATGAGGAAAATGGCAATGGGGAAGTTCCTTCTCGTAACCAACCCCTTTCTCCCTGATACTTCCACCACTCATACTGATTATAAGAGATCAGATGAGGAATTGACTTTATTCTTTAATATAGTAACATATTTCTAATAACTTTTGTAAGTTTTAAATATTTAGTGGTTATCCTTGCGTTCTTTAGCTTAGAAAATATTAAATCGAAAATAACAGACAATTATAATTTAAAACCTCGGCATTTTTGCTAAATTCTTATTTTAAAAAACACATCCAACCAGGGCTGATATTCTCCAAGGGTTTTGAAATTTCTTTATTTCTTAATTCCTTAGGTGTTCTAGAGCAAAAATAAATACTCATTGACCAGTATTTTATATAAAAAGCAATTAATAAAATATTTCAGCATTTTCACTGTTTTCTATTAATTATTGATACAAATATTATCAGAAAATCAAAGGATTTAGAGATAAACTAATATTTTATACTAGTTATTCTTTTCTACTTTGTATTTTTAAGATTACTGACTAACTTTTTATTTAAAATAAATAATATGGTTCATTGCTCAGAGTTTTTCTATCTCTTATATTAAAATATACATTTACTAAAAACTCGTAAGATCTGTGAAACAATGTAAAATAGCTCTATACATTGTTGTATAAACACTACATCAAAGATCATAAATTAAATACTTACTACATATTCACAATGAGAAGATATCTTGTATCTCCAATGGTCGCGGAGAAATGATAAAAATTGGAAAATTTGCCCTCTATAAATATATTTTACTTTATTGGGCACCACGCTTTACCGTCCGTTCGGGTTATACACCTCTCTATAAAATACCCTCAAGGTATTTTTATGGAAAATGAAAGATACCATTTGGTCTAGATAAAGAATTTAATCAAAATAGTTTGATATATCTTAGAGGAAATAAATTTTTTCTCATTTTACGCTTCAATAAACTACCCTTAAATCTAGGGTTGGACATCTAATTCCATAAATATATCGGGGGTCCCTTATGAACAACCTAAATAAGAAGTTATAGACCAATCTGTAAAAAAAAAAAAAAAAATTTGCTCTAGCCAGAGGTACAGACTGAATATTGACATCGCAAAGACCACTTTTTAGGTTTCGTTGGCTCTAGCAAAATGTTGACATATATTAAAATTTCTAGTTAACATTTTTTGGCGATAACAATACTTTTTGTTCGAGGTGTGGAAAAAAAGTAAAAATGTCATATCCTTTGAATAGGGGTTCTCTTGTAGACATTGATATATTGACAATACATACAATATAATGGTAACTATTACAAATAGTAGAGAATTGTGGTAACTATTACATAAACTACAGGATAGTGGTGACTATTAAAAATAGTACATTATAGTGGTAACTATTACAAATATTACAATATAGTGGTAACTATTACAAATGGAACAGTATAGTGGTAGCGATTACAAATAGTAGAATGTTACTATTACAAAAATTACAGGATAGTGGTGACTATTACAAACAGTACAGGATTATCGTAACCATTACAAAACTACAGGATAATTGTAACTATTACATATAATACACGATAGTGGTACTTATTATATTATATTGTATCTGATAGCGGTAACTAAAACAAATAGTACAGGATAGTAGTAATTATTATAAATAATACAGGTTAGTTGTAACTATTATAATACAATAAACGATATTTATAAATATTACAAATATTACATGATAGTGGTAGCTATTAAAGTAGTAAAAGATAGTGGTTACTGTTACAAATAGTACAGAATAATGTAAAATATTACGAATAGTAAATGATAGTGGTAAGGTTTAGATATTATAAATGATAGTAGTACCTTTTATATTTTATAGTATATGGTAGTGGTAACTATTAAAAATTATACAGGATAGTGGTAAATATTACAATATATAGTACTGGATAGTGGTAGCTATTACAAATAGTACAGGATTGTAGTAACTTATAAAATATATTACACAGGATATTGGTAGCTATTAAATGTATTATATGATAGTGATAACATTTTAAATTTATTATATTATAGTGGTAACTATTATATTATATAGTTTATAATATGATAGTAGTAACTATTATATTATATAGTTTATAATAGTAGTAACTATTCAAATAGTATATGGTAGTGGTTACATTTACAATATATATAGTAAATGATAGTGGTAACAATTACAAATAATACAGGTTAGTTTACCTATTATACTATATAGTACATGATATTGGTGACTATTATATTACATTGTACATGATAGTGGTACCTATTACAATATATATTACAGGATAGTGATAACTATTACATATAGTAAAAATCTACTGATCTACAGAAGCGGTATTGAGTTTAATAGTGGACGCCCAGTAAAATAAACATAGATTATTTCAATCTAGAATATTTTTACTTATATTATAGTATAATTTAATAACTACACTGAGATAAATCTTCACAGAGAAATTGTTTTAAAGTAAATTTTTTTATTATTGAATATTCTTGGAGAAGAACTTCATAACTGACGAGATATATTTAATAATAAACGTGGATTTGGGAGTGTTCCATGGGCTTAGATATAGAATCTGGATAGAGAATTCTGATTAAGGCTGTGTTGGATTAAGACATGTTAGCTGATTTCAAAAGTTTAAATGGGACTGTAGATGGTATAGGGCTCTAGTAATAGGACATTACGGCCGATGTAAATTGATGATGTAGGACTGTTGGACAGAGAATATTATATACACAGACGTTATAATCATTTCAGTTTGACAGAGTAGGATAGTTGAGGTAAATATAAAACGCTCAATGTCACTAATGTTGTTTCATAAGTCACTGATTATATCTTAACCCGTGTTAATTAAGGACATGGACACCCCAAGCCCATCCCAGTTTATTAATATATAACTTTGCTGAAAATATTATAATTTTCATTAAAAGAGAATTAACGTATATAATAGATTTATTTTGACTGTATATATATATATATATATATATATATATATATATATACACCCCCTATATACACATATACGTCTATATACATGTATATGTATTTAAAGTTTAGTTAGAATAGGTTAATGGAGCTGCTCTTCATAATTAATTGCACAGAGAACCATATTAACGGCAATTAGACCCTTTTTTTGGTTGATTGTACCCTTTCACAAATATTGTTCTACCACCTGTAAAATAAAATTAAAGTACAAACTGTCATTGCTAGCAAAAAAATGTTTCTATCTTTATATCTCTACCTTCGTCCTACCATGTTATTACTATATTTGATAAGATAGGCTTGAAAAAAATTTCTACCCATTGAAAATAAACCTTCAAATAGCTTCAAACCTCCCAAAGGGCTACTCCTTGAGTCCTTACCCCCAGTTGTTCAGGAGATAAGTCTTGGGGCGAAAGAATGATGGGAAAGGGGGTAAAGGGGGATATTAAGTTAAGTGGTATGAGTAATTTTATTATCCTCTATGTTACCCAAACGTCTGAGTTAAGCCCAAGTGAAATTTCAGTTCAATCTGGGAAGCGGTTTTTGAGTGAAAGGGTAAAGTATATTTGTTAAATATGACACAATAACAGAGTGATTACTTTATAAATATAACAGTATACATGCATATAGTATAACTTTTGTAGATGTGATAAGCATAAGTTATGTTGAGTGGCTCTTAGCATAAGGACGTATGTGGAGTAAATGGATTTTTATATAATGTAGAACCTACATTTTAGATTATTTTTTGTTCTTTAAAACATTGTCATAGATCTTTTTGACCTAACCTCGATTAGATTTTTCCGAGCTTCACCAGAAATGTTCAAATCGATAAATCTTCTCAGACATTTAAAGTTTCTGTGTTTTACTACTAGCCTCTATTAAGTAATAGTATGATGTATAATTATTTGCCATGACCTGCCTGGATGGATATCATGCACCGCAGTCGGTTAAGTGTCTCAGTAATATACATAAACAGAAACAAACAGACCTACCTACACTTTGTTTAACAATATGTTTGGACAGTAGCTATCTATCTTCAGTCATGAATTATCCGCTATATCTATTGCACTCAAGGGTTTGACATTTAAATATTAGTAGCCCCTGTGCACACACATGTACATCTAGAAGGTGGAATTTAAAATCTTGATTTGATATTTTAAAATTAATTAAAAACAGAAATAAAGAAAATATATATTAACGCCACAAGACATATTTGATACTAGCGGTGTATTTATCAGGTCCACAGTTGTGTGATGGAGGCTACGGTGATTGTTTGAAGTTTGGTTTTATCTTTAAGTAAATGGATATACAGTTTAAGCTAGATGGATACATTGATTGAGGATATCGATAAGTGAGTTTGCTATTATTATTATTAGCACCGCGTCTTACTAGCCGTTCGGGTTATACGCACTTACGCTAATGTGTAATGGTAGGGTGATTGTGAGATGAAATGAAGGACCTACAGTTTAACGTGGAATCCGAACCACGGTGGTGGCCTGGCATTCCCCACATTCACAAGATGTCTTGTCAGAGGTGAAGGAAGGGTTTGGTAATCAGATAAATCTGTGCCGGGACCGAGGATTGAACCCCGGCCGCCAGCATAGAAGTCTGACACCTTACCCCTAGACCACCAGGTCACCGAAGTGAGTTTACTAACAATACACTTTATCTTGGCTATATCCTATTCAAAGTACTGAGATACTTTAAATCAATATCATTTTATAAGCCCTACAGTTTAATAATATGCGGTTGACACACTTTAATATCCATTTCAAATTATTTCCCAATCAAATGTAAAAATAGGGCTCAGCGGTTAGTGACTGAGGTGCAACATTAAATATAGGGTGTTCTCCGATGTAGCAGGGTTAGTCCTTCCACCTCTGCCCCCCCCCCCCCCCCCGAACCCCCACTACCCACTTCTCACCGAGAGAAAACTTGTCCACCCCCAAAGAGGGCGGGAAAATACTCTCTGAACGAAGGACACGACCCTGAAGTGAAAACAAACACATTCGTGACTCTTCACTTAGATCACTTTCTTTCAAGAATCGAGAGAGAAAACGTCCTTATAAATGGATTAAGTGTTTGTTTTTATTGTTATTTTCCTAAACAAAGCTCGTTAGATGTAAATGTGGGTTGTATAACTTTTGATAAGTTTGACCCCAGTGCTCCGAGTGTGTCAGTAGAGCGAGTGAAAGTGGGAAGGATCTATGTTCGGTCGGAAGAAAGCCGGATCTGTCGCGGATTCATTGAGAGACACATGTCATGAGCGAGTGTTCGTGAGGTTAGGTTAGTTAGACCCACGAGTGTTGTTGATGGAGAGATCCAAGTCCACCAAAACCTACCTTGGCTTTGATGGGTTAAATAGACAAGCCATCTTATTTGTTAGTTGTGGTTATAGACGCATCAAGATATTATATTCATTAAATTGACAAATGACACCTTGACATGGGAATAAAACCCTGGACCTTTGCAATAGAATGCCCTTGCTCTAGCCACTGAGCTATCCAAGAGTCGTCCAGTGCCAACGGTCAGTATTCACTCATGTTTGAGTACAAAATAATCTCAGTAACAAGAATAATAGTTTTAGAAAAATATATCATCGTTATAATAACCACTATTAACTAATTCACCAACTAAAATTATTTAAAACAAATCCAAACTCTCAACCAAATTAATCTATAAGAAATGATATCACATTATATAAAATAACTTTAATTCCATTAAATTTGTCACTAAATTCTCACAAAAAAATCAGCTCTCTTAATATTTAAACCAATTATCAAATTTTTGTCTATAAAATCTAAAGGGATTAAAAACTAGACTAATAAAATACGAATGGATATTTGGAGCACATTTTATAAAACACAGAGTGTTTTATGGTCAGTACTGATGGTATTTACGTCTTATTGGTGTTAATTGTAGGTATCTATCACAAGGGACATATGAAGATCACATAACTTGGCGTAATAATACCTGAGATTTGATCTAAGAAGTTCTTCTAGCTGTCAGATATGGCCATTCCTTAGAAAATCAGTGTATGTACTTAGTTATTAATTTATACATACATACATACATACATACATACATATACACATGTACAGATATATATATGTATACATATATACATATATATCTGTACATGTATATATATATATATAATAGTAGGCTATCTAGTAAATGTAATGTTGAAATTTAACATAAAACAAAAGCGCTCAGGATAGCGAACATATTCAATCCGAAACATTAACTTTCAGAAAATAAAGCAATACAATCCAACAACTTAGTTCAATCGGTAGCGTATCTCTCTATAGAGCTTAGGGTCCCAGTTTCAGTTCCCGGTATGGACGAAAGATGTATCATAGCTGAGATGTGGGTTTAAACTATCACATTGATAAATTAACGGCCAGGAACTGGATGTTGTGCCTATCCAATTCTTAAGTTAGATTATAAGGCATATGAAGCTACGACAGTCTTAGCGAGCTGGTAGTGTAAAAAAGATGGCTTTAACGAGATACTGACCCAGGCCACAGGTTGGGGACAGTAATGGAAGTAAAATAAATTACAACATTTAATAAGTATTATATATAGTGCATTCATTATGTCTTTCTGCCCGTCCGGTCTGCAAGGATATTCATACTGGTAAGCATTGATGAGGAATCTGTAGTTTGGAGGCTGTGTATCTATACCAGCTGTGTTGGAAACATTTGAAGAAAAATCTCTTCAGTACGCCTGGCTGGAGTCGAACTACCGCCAACTAGGCCCTTTAAGACAGACTACACGAGGCATACACTGTAGTCAGCGTGCTCTACAGTGACAGCGTGTGTTGTCCTATCATAATGTATGTAAATACAACAGGGACAATATACTATGACGTTAATGTTGCAATTATTTGTTCATTTATTTATATAAATAGCTTAATAGTATTAATTAATAATATGGCTTGCGGAAAAATATAATCTTATGTGTGATCTTTTTCAACTTCAGGGATTGCTTTGACCTCACTATTCAGTCCCCATCTACACAGGTAATATTTAACAAACCAACTATTTAATCTCACATAAAATGCACACAGATAAATATTAATTAGCATTTACTAATTCAAATCCTTTGAGAAAAATCACTTTATTAGACGAACTTGACGTATTTGTCCTTGTTCTAACCGATGCAGCCATTTCGTAACCGGAGTCTTAAAATAATATCACTTTTGTAAATCTTCAATTTGAAGCGTTTTCATAATAATTCTCAAATTTTTCTTACTGTATGAGAGAGTGATAAAATTAGATTTCATATTCACACCTTGAATCTGATATTTTTAGCATGAAGTGTTTAAGACAGGGAGATCGGGGTTCGTATCCCAATTTGGTCAACTGGGGGTGGATTTCCCTAAATAGTTTCCCACTCTATGTCTATATAAATGCGGGTAGATTACCTCTAATATTCTTCCTTACTCATCCCTATCCTATTATAGTAATGTAATATAAATGCGTATAGCCTGAACGCGGTTCTAAAAAAGAAGTGGCCTACACACTGCCATTTTATGACACACTATACTTTATTATCTTGTATGAGTTTGGAACGATCAATCTGTTGTATTCTGTTTTAATTAATACTCTAAATCTATTGATAAGTTAACAAAATAATGTTAAGTTACAAATTGCTGTTGCTATTTGTTCTTATTTAATATTGCAAAAGCTACTATAGCTATTCATTTAATATAAAATAATATATTAATACACTTATTTGGTTTTAACACGGATATGTTTCAAGATAATACAATATACGCTACTCTGCAGAGTCTTTAACATAAATCACTGAAAAAGAATGTTTTTTGTCACTACGCCTCAACAACCGTTTGGTTTTGAAAAACATGCGCTAATTAAGCTAAGAATAATGTGTTTAGAATGTGGGCGTTTGAATTTAGAGAATGTATACCCAAATTTGAGTGAATGAAGATTAGAAAACAATTTAATTAAAACTACCTTGATTACATCAGAATGGGATACAAGCCCCGTCCTCCAGGTCATCAGCCGTCTGGTCTATTGCGAGATAAATGCTTCATACCATCTGACCACCAGAACAGGTAAACATATTTCAGATGCATCTGCAAGGTATTTTAACAACGGCCACCCCATTAAAGACAACCAATGGATGATTTAACCACATGACCACGTGACAAACGGTACGGATATTTTGTTATTATTAAACACCCTGATAGAATATGATTATATATCAAATGTTTTAATGAGACCCATTTTAAAGAAACTTAATAATATTTTTAATCAAAATATTTGGAATAATGTTTCGTCAATTCAGGTTTAAATATTTTGCCCACCAGCCAATTGTTATTTAAATATAATCTGATGAAAATATCTGGCCACTATCATGGTTGAAAGCCTAGAGATATTTATCTTACTTTAACTCTACCCAAGGTTATTTTCTTCATTTTTCGTGAGACCAAGTGAGGCTAGATTAGTTTATATAAATATAATATATATAATATATACAATATATAAAATAATATATATTATAATATATATATATAATGTACCGCCCTCCTTCTCCTCTAATGGACAAGGACAGGCGCACATATACGTAAACTAAAGAGGGCCTTAAAAAAAAAATGATTAATTGCAGAAGAGCAGTAGGACCACATAAATGCGAATAGGTCTTCAGTCTGACCTATACAACAATTTGCTGTCATGAAGCCTCCTCAACCATCACCCGTTATTTTGTACTATCAGTCAAGGGGGAAAAAGAGGCGAGAATCCTCAGAGTAAAAACAATGACCTTTTTTACCTGCAATAGTAAATTAAAGATTGCATGTGAAGTAAATAAATATTTATTTGGAAAAAATAACAATAGATATATATATGAATATAGGTAACAATAAATAAAAAATGGGTGTGTGTACTTATGTACACGCGTGAGAAGTTATACTTCTTTGGCATCATTAAATAATTTTTTCTTTATTTTGTAAATATAAATAACCAATAATAAATATTTAACAATAATAATTTAATAATATTTAGTATTAATTATGTTAAATAATAATATTTTAATTTATATCAATAAATAATACATACGGATAGTTAACTTCAATTATATTGGAGCACTTGAAAAAGTCTATAAGCACAATTTTTTTCACTAATATTTACGAATAGTAAATAATATTAATCAAAATATTCAATTTAAATCACTACTGAATATAATTTATTAGCACATATATAATTCGCACTTGTATGAAACTAAAACACGTGTTGTGAATGTAGAAACTAGAAACATGTGGATAAATATTATATATATGAAAACAGTGATCAGAGGCGACGAGCGTACCAACATGCGCGACTAACAGAGGTTCTATTTATATTTTGTTGGTAGCTTTTTTTCCCCCCAGACTTAATGAGCGGTTTAGCTTCAACCTGTTACTTTTGTGATACAGTGATGCGCGCGCATCTTAAAATTTCACTCTCATCATTTTTTCATAACGCGCCTAAAGAAGTATAACTTCAAAAATATATATATTTATATAGATATATGAAGAACGGGGTTATGCCCATGATAATACCGTTGCCATAACAACATTTGTCCTAACAATTATTGTTAAGATTAATATACGACCCCTCTATGGGTCTCCGCGGCATCCCGCACTATAATGACAACAATAACTAGCCGCCACAGGCTAACAATCCGCATTTCAAAACCAGATTGTATCATATGACTTTGAATTACAATTTACAAACACAATTATTTATGGCAACCAAAGTCTATAATTTTTTTTTAATAAGGAGATAGTCCCTGATTTACTTAGCCATAAAAATAAATACAAACAATCTTTAGCCGTACGGGCTATAAACATTTCCCATATTATCCAGGCATTACGCTTTAAAAGATGTAAGATAAAAAAAACTACAAAAGATAATGTCCCTCATAGTTTTAACCATTATTTACCAAGCCGGAAGGGCAAAAACTCCCAATAATACTATTAACCAGTAATAAAAATATATTACGCCATATTGGGCTACGTAATTCGCCATTATTACAAAAATAGTGATTTAACCCAAAATAGCAGAAGTAAGTCCAAAATTAATTTTGTATCGTACTAGCCGAAAAGGGAATTTATACTCAGTATATAATTTACAATTAAATCAATAACATAAATTCCGAAAGGATAATTTTGAATAGTACAGCCACAAATGAATTTATACCTTGGGAAAAATCCCATCCTAGAGCAAGTGTCTAGCGACACGGTTGATTCAAGAAGTGAAGTTTACAACACAACAACACCAGTATATAAACCGTTATTCTCTGGGAGGAGGGGAACATAGGGGGAACAAAAGAACATCGAAGAACATTCACGTGGAACAGAGGGAAGGGACAGTAAGTCACCAAAGGAAACAACTAGATCATTGAAGGGGCGCGTAGAACATCACGTGTCCATCACGAGGTCATTCCCATGATGCAACGGGTGACCTCGCGCTCAACTTGCCACACCTATCACTCGTTTAGTCTTGTTTTCACACTCCGTGCGGATATAGTGCTCGCGGACAGGGATGTTGTTTTACGAGACTCGAGACACACTAACGGAGAACGGGGCATTTTGGTGAATACAGTATTGTTTATTCTTCGGTGTTGTTGAAATAGTGTTCATTCGCCAGTATATCCTTCATGCTTGTAATGTTGATGTCAATAAACGTTACAATAATATATATATATTAAATATATATATATAATATATATTAATATATATAATATATATAATATATATATAATATATATATAAATATATAATAATATATATTAATATATATATATATATATATATATATTAAATATATATATATATAATATATTAATTATATATATATATTATATATATTACTAGTGGACCCGACAGACGTTGTCCTGCCCGAACGTTGGCTTTGTTTGGGTGGCATAATTTATTTCGATAATATAACAAACACTATGTGATCATCACAATTACAAATTCACAATGAACTCAAATTAATGAGTTACACAAATAACAAACAATAACAAAATTTTAATTTCCTCCCAGTTAGGATTTCACGTAAATGTAATGAACAAATCTGGTCGGCCGCACGTGCGCATGAAAGTCATGGCGTTTTGAATGTATTCTTGCGTATGACGCGGACTACCAATATATGATGATGGAAGAATATATGTGGTACCGATGTCGTTGCTATTAGTGATTCCGTCAACGTTACCGATGTTACCGACAATAGCATCACGTAGATGAATGTACTCCTCAGAACGCAGCTTCGCTTGATTATACTTGATGTACCGTAATCGCTAGCTTTCAATTTTCGGATACATATCAACGATGTATTGATGAAACAGCTGGCGGCATCGGAGAATGTTATTGTCTTCATTAGCACAAATCATCAACCGATATGCGTAGAAGTTCATCGCGCTCACTTTCTTGTTGGTTTCTGCACCTGAAAAGTAAAAATATAAATAAGACAAAAATAAATTAATCTTACAGAAAAAGAAAAAGTAAATAATATGTAGATTGTACCTGTCACTGGATTTATTTGTTTGATGTTAAAATGATATCCCTCTTTTCCTTCCCAAAATATCAACAGATATTGCAAAGCGTCGTAAGAACGATGACTGTCTTGAATTGTGTGAACCGTGTTATCTTTGTGTTGAATCCTAATATCTCGACATTCATATGCGTCGCCAACCATTACAACTGCAACTTCATTAACGGTTGGTGAATTGTATCGGCCCGCATGCTCTCCAAATGGTACTTTGTCTGCTTTGATGACGATCATGTAGATGTTGTTTGACTGTCTGTTTGAAATGGTATAACACAACTGGACCAACTGGGTGTGATTTCGCAATAACTGTTCCAAAGTCGCCACAATTTCTCGCTCCTCCATCTGCTCGGTGTGGTTGTACTGACAGCGTGCGTTTATTTGTTGCTCCTCATCGCCCATGAAGTAGATTTGCAAGAATTTTGGATCGGCATCAGGCATTGAGAATAAAGAACCTATTTGATTATATACTTGGCCTTGAATCTTAAAAGTTGATTCAAAATTGCGACCATCATCATTCTGAACGATTTTTGTTGCTCCAAATGATGTCATTTGGAAGAAAGAATTGATTTTGCGAATTTTACGCAAAAACGTATTTTATTGAGGTGTGGCTCCAGCCAATAGTGTTTTCAATGGTTCTGGTGGCGAGTTCAATGGTGGAAGTACAATTTTTCCAGACGCGCAGTAGAAACCGGCCGATTCACCTTTGTATTTGAATGCATGGCAGAGTTGGCATTCTTTGTCCATAGCACCGATGACAATTTGTGAATGTGACGAATAGTCGATGACCGACTCATATTCGAACGCAAGACGGAGAAGTGATGCGCCTGTCAATGCACGATGTACTTGCAGGTGCTGTTGTTCATGTGCTCTGTGTGCGTCAGTGGCTCGTTGACGCGCCTGTCTTTGTCTCAATGCATTAGCTCGAAGGCATTCATTGCGTTGCTGTTGACTTTCATTTGCACGCGTGTTTGCAACCTGGACTCTTAAATTTGTATTGTCCGTCAAATGATCTTCTGTCGTTCGATTTAACCGACAGGTGTGGACTATTTGTGAACTATGTGTACGTCGACCTATATTTTATCCTCGTCCACGAAGATGTGGCATTGTTCTTTAATAAACACACAACACCAAAATATATGCAACTAATATTTGAATATTATGGATTACATGTGGTTTTTTTCGATGAGATTCTTAACACTCCGTAAATTTTATAAAATTATCGACACAAATAAGCACTTAAAATAAAAATTTGCAGGTTAGATTGATTGTCATTGAATACGCATGTATATAATTTAAATTTATGGAAGATCGTATAAGATATTCACTTCAACACAGCACCTTACACATTTTCCCAAAGTATGTATTTGAGTAAACTTGATGAAAAATACACTCAATATTCACGCGATTGTGATACATGGAATATCGAAACACATCGTACAGAAATTGAAATGTCAAAACAACGCCAAGTCACGACGCAAGAGACTTGCGCATGTATTGATGCGTACGTAAAATACCACAGAATTCGAAACCAATGCCACCTATGTTACACAAACATAACTATGAATTATTCTCAGAAGTTCAATTATGCGTACGTCAAATACCACAGAATTCGAAATCAATGCCACCTATGGTACACACACATAACTATGGATTATTCTCAGAAAGTCAATTATTCACTATTCAGAAGGTTTTAACGGTCAATTATTCATATTATATTAATTATTATAAATATTGGGTGGTGGTGGGGAGTGAAATTGTGAGTTTACATGTTTTGATATGCAAACAATCTTTAAAAAAAATCCCCTCAAATAAATTCCCTAAAAAATAAAAATAAATTCTAGAACCCGATTGCAGCGCCACCTACCGGGTTCAGTTGTGAATCAAAACCATCCACAGACCCACTCAAACACACACAAAAAATGTCATCAAAATAGGTCCAGCCGTTTAGGAGGAGTTCAGTGACATACACACGTACAAAAGAATTATATAAACTCCATTCACGGTAGGAATTACTCTCTGAAAGGTCTTTTTTCCTACCAATATCCTACTATAAAATAGATTTATGGTAGGGAAAAAGGCCTTTCAGAAGTCAATTCCTACCGTGAACAGACATTATATTATGATATTATATATAATATATATTATCTATATATTATCGTGTCTTATTACAAGTTTTAGTAACTGAACCATGTGGTTTTAAACATAAATTATGATAAACAAATACTATCAATCATCTTACCGGGTATTTCATTTCCTTGCTTATAGCCAATAGTTCAACCTTAATGACAGGTCATCATGAGTTGCTCATTCAACTCCCGAGTGTTGGTGAACCTGTTGGCCGATAGCTGAAACAATAATCTAGAGCTATAATGCTTTAGAAAAACACTAGTTTTTGGAGTCACGTTCTGAATTATTTACTCAATCATCTAAGACATATTATAATATTTGATTTAAATAATACATTTAGAAATTATTTAGAGCCTTCAATTAAAGCCCCGAGTGATATTAGAGTTAATAAAATAGTTCGCTAATATTTTTTTTGTTAAAATGATAAGCCATTACACTGCTATTTGAACAAAGTTTATACTCAATAAAGTTTTACTTTTACTTGCTATTAACGGGCAGGTCACGTAGCTATTAATAGTCAACAAAACAATTATTGTAACGCTAGACTACAAATATATTAACATAGCCTACTCCTGAATCTACTAGGCATATGGTAGTGTGATACATGTTCATTTGTTCCTTACAAATGTCCTAATGATGTTCTCTGACAGGTATTTATTTTATTTAATCCAAGTTTGCACTAATACACGATAGATGTAGGCGTAATAAATAAGATCCGGCCAGAGGGAAGTAGAACAATTAGTATTATGTGTTAAACGTAATTGTGAAACTATACAGAATTAATTATAGACTGTTAATTAAACATCAAATTAGTGGGTTGGCAAGACTTTTTCTAAGAGCTACGCAATCAACCTAATTTCTCACTCAAGCACTTTTAAGTTGTGTTACATCGCGTGCACTTTCTTTCGAACACGCATTTATTTGCGACACCTTTACTCCAACTCACACTAATCTGACAGCTAGAAAAACTGACTTGATCTACTTTCAAGTATTCATACGTTAAGTCATGTAAACTGCATCTTATATGTTTCATAAATAATACTAACACCTATAAATAATATTAAAAATACAGCAAAATGCTATCAAGGTTGACCCCAAGAAATTGTGTATTTTTTTAAATGTACTCCAAGTTTCCGTTCGTAAGAAGGAATAGATGAAGGTTTGA
Source organism: Timema cristinae (assembly GCA_039000515.1). NCBI lineage: Eukaryota > Metazoa > Arthropoda > Insecta > Phasmatodea > Timematidae > Timema > Timema cristinae. The sequence goes on from JBCFYV010000003.1 coordinate 6,461,207, forward strand.
AAGCTAACATGAAGGTGATAGGCCGCGGAATAGTACTAGCAGGTGGTAGTGAGTTTTCCAACGATCACTTCAAACAAACACTGGTGAATTAACCAGTAAATTATACCCACGACTACTCTCAAAATATAAATCACATTGGATAGTTATGGTCAGTTTTATTTTTAACTTTTCTCTAAAATAAATAATACGGACCACCGCACCAATTTATCTCATTATTAGCTTGGAATATAACTTGTGGGATCTGTGAAACCAAATAATATACATTTTGGTAAAAGCAATCCACCCAAGATGTTGAATGACATACTACACATTTTACAGAAATATCGAGAACAAAAGAACATCTCTATCCACGTCTGTAATGTTAGATCATGCCTGGATACCTACCATTGTGTAATCAAAATCGCTAGAGTATGTTTTGAGAAAAATTGTTTTTTCTCTTTTTCCCCTACAGTGAGCTACCCTTAATTTTAGGGTTGAATATCTATTTCCGAAAAGCCCTTAGGGGTAATCTTATAAAAACTATCAATATAAAGTTATATCCCGGTCGATATTTTCCGATCTGGGCCAAGATACAGACAGACAAACAGACAGATCGCATCGTGAAAAACAATTTTCGGTTTCACGGGGTCAGAAAAAGTCTACATTTATGAAAATATAGAGTTGGATTTTATTGACAATCACAATACTTCTCTCTCCAAGGAATCGAGATTTAGTAGAAACCGTGAGAATAATCGAGTTAAATAAGCGTTGTTTAAATAATAGCTTTATATATTTTTATTTTATGGCATTTCTAAAAAATGATTCACCCACAAATGTGGCCCCCTGAATAAAGGTATTAATATCACCCTTTCTTCTTTGATGGTGATGGGAATATATAGGTTCGAGGCGAGGGTTTGGAAAGTTTCTGTTTTAAATCGACCATTTGGCTTTCATAGGCCTTACTGTCCGTTACACGAGTGTTTGTACCGCAATAACTGCCATATGCGTTGACCTGCCAGATACATTGACCTGCCATATGATTGACCTGCCATATTCGTGGAACTGACATATGCGTGGACCTGACATATGCGTGGACCTGCTATATGCGTTGACCTGCCATATTTGTGGACCTGCCATATGCGTGGACCTACATATGCGTGGACCTACCATATGCGTGGACCTGCCATATTCATGGACCTACCATATGCGTGGACCTGCCATATTCATGGACCTTCCATATGCGTTGACCTGCCAGGTGCGTTGACCTGCCATATGCGTTGACCTGCCATATGCGTTGACCTGCCATATGCGTGGACCTGCCATATGCGTGGACCTGCCATATGCGTTGACCTGCCAGATGCGTGGACCTGCCATAAGCGTTGACCTGCCATATGTATTGACCTTCCAGATGCATGGACTGATTTTAACGAAGATTGATCGGGTCATTGTTGGGACCTAGGCCGAACAAAGTATGAACATATCATTTTTACATCTGGTTATCCGTTTCTAAATTATGGCCACTCAATAAGTTGTTCTTTTAATTGATTATCTCAAGCGATTTTAATTAAAAGTTTTAAGCAATTGAGTATCTAACGTCTACTTTTTTTAAAAACCCTCAGATATATTATGAGACTGGCCTCTTAATCCTCGCTAACCATAAATTATTACCTCTAAATATATTGTAATATATAATATATTATTAAATCTTTTTTTTTTGGCTTAATCACTATAGTAAATTATCTACTTGAAACCCACTTTGATGGCCACATAGACTAAGACGCAACTTTCACAGTATACTAGACTACCAATGTTGAAGAGATTGTGGTTTGAATCTTGGTCAGGTCTACTGAGGGTGGTTTAAACAAAATTGCTCTCCTCTCTTGCTCTATTCAAATTTGGGTACAATTTATATAAATATCACCTTACTGATTTCTAAAACCATTAGCTTAATTAGTACATAAGCGTATAGCTTGAATGGGTAGTAATACGTGGTGCTCAAATACAAGACTAAATGGAAGTCAATATTTGAATATAACATCTTAAGGGAAATAAGACTCTAGTAACGATAATAGCAGCCCTGACAATTCGCGCCATGTTGTCTTCGTCAATAAGTGAGTGATCATATTTTTATGTGATGAGCCATTAACCTCCGATCAACAAAATATATTTAAGAAAGTGTCAATTTACATATTGTAAACACAATTTCTATCAACCAATAACTGCGAAATTATATAGGTACTTCTTTTGTTGTGAAACATGGCGGATAATATATCATGCAACAAATTAGTAACAAATTAATTGTATCAATAGTGTCTACACAAGCAAGTTTTAAAAATTGTTTCCATACGACACCGATATCGGACTTCTCTTTAAAGAGAGTTGGTCTACAATGTTCCGTTGCGTTAAAATTCTCAAACTTTATAACACGGAGTTAACGAGGTCTACCTTTCACAGGACTACTAATTTACACTAGCGGTTAATGACAGTAGTGTGTACGAATAATATAACGTTTAGGTTCCACATATTTCCTTACAAAGAAATTACTCATTTATTATTAACGTGTTGGCTAAGGACAGAAAGCCTATATTCATTGAAGTGTTAAATTTTTAAATAAGGCTGCACTCACCTAAAACAAACCACTAAAATATTTACTGTCAAATTTCAACTAGGAGTCAATAGTGTTAAAGGTGGGTTTGAGGTAGGGAATTCTCACGCAATAAAAAAAAAAATGTTGACTTATACATCAAGGCCATACATGCGTCTGAGTGGGCAAAGAGGTCAAGTGCAAAACTAAGTAATCTCTGGTACATTTGCAGCTCCCAAAATAATGTTGTATTGGTACGTTTAAGCTAATAATTTGTTCCTCTGACAGAATAATACAATTTTACCAAACTTGATTTAGTTTTGCGTCGTTTTAAATATTCTACTCTATATTAAGTTAGTTTAGTAGTTTATTTCTATTTAAGGATCTCCGAAGAAAGTTCGCGAGTTTATGAAGAGTTTAAGACTTAGTAATTAACCCTCTTGTAAATCCTTCACATTTTTAAGTCTGGGAATTGAACACGTATTGTTTCTAGTAAAAATATAGTCATAATTCTAAGAATGATCTTAAATAATAAACTTATATGTTTGGGTTAGACTGTTATGAAACCCATAAATTAATGTAGATTATGCTGCTCCACGTCTTACTAACCATCCGGACTAGAGTTTAGTTCTACTAATATGGCAGGGATTTGGAAAATATATAAATACTATAAGAAGAGGAAAGTAAGAATATCAAATTTGAGGAGGTCTTCTAATTTGGCGAGCTCTTGTATCTCAGCCCAGGATGCTGCTACCAAATAGAGTACCTCAGAACTATACCAGCAAGCCATCTTGACTTGTTACTGGTGGCAGCAGTTTTATTGAGATCGTGTGTTTTTTGTAGGGAGCTAATTTATTTTTGAGTATTTCACAATATTTTTTTCCTAAGCCTTCATTAAGGAACATTTTATGAACGATAAGAGAGATTTCATACGTATATATTGATAATTAATTATCAATAACTTTAATATTAAAACGCTATAATGCACATTTGTGTAGCAAGCTTTCTGACTGAAAATGTTAGGACAACAATGAAATTCATGGTACGCCCTAAATTGGGGAGATCTCTGGTTCTCAAATTGAGGAGCCCAAAATTAATGAAAAATTTAATTTTTTTTTTAAAAAAAAGGGGCTCTTCGTTTACAGATGTCTCCAAGAAAGCAGTGGGATAAGAAGCGCATGAAACTGCTGTCAAAGCAGTTTGAAGAAAGGAAATAGGGAGTTTTAAGTCTTCTAGAGATTTAGTGTCCCCCAAACAACATCGGAGTGTTACGTGAAAATTTATCTTGTTGATAAATTATCTGTTATAACTATCAGCCCTCCACCGTGGTTTGGATTCCACGTTGAACTGTAGGTCCTCCATTTCATCTCACAATCACCCTACCATTACACATTAGCGTAAGTGGGTATAACCCGAACGGGTAGTAAGACGTGGTAATAATAATAATAATAATAATAATAATAATAATAATGTTAGACCTATTTGTAGACAGCTGACATTGCCAAAACTTATAGAAGAAGATTTAGCAAAATATTGCACAAATATTGGGTACAGATTTAATGGTTCGACTAAAAAAGATGTCCGTATCATGACATACCAACTAGCGTCAAGGAACGGAATAAAACATAGATTTTCTCAAAGCAGTGAGCAGGCAGGGAGGAAGTGGTTAAATAATTTTTTCGTAGAAATCCAAAGCTATCTGTAAGGAGACCACAAGTGCTCTCTTTTCCTAGAGCAAAGGGGTTCAATCCAGAAGATGTTTCAAGATTTTATGATTTGTATGAACCCGGTCTACAAAAAATGAGTAACAATCCTTCACGTTTATACAATTGTGATGAGACTGTAATCACTATTGTACAGCACACGGATAAAAAAGTAGTGGCACTAAAGGAAAAAAAGCCGGTAGCATCCCTTCAATCGGCAGAACGAGGATCCCTAATAACGATTGTAACCTGTATAAGTTCTTAGGGACATTAAGTACATCTGATGATCATTTTTCTAGGAAAAATATGAAACTAGAAGTGATAAATGGCACACCTCCTGGTTCTCTTCCTGCTTCTCATCCCTCAGGTTGGATTCAATCACATATTTTTACTGACTGGTTACGTAATTTCTTTAGTTATGTCAAGCCGATTGAAGATGACTCGGTTGTGTTGGTTTTGGACGGGCACTTAACCCACAGCCGGAATATTAATGCCATTAACATAGCTCAAAAAAATCAAGTGATCATAGTTTGCCTACAGTTCTCATAAATTGCAACAATTTGATGTGGCGTTTATGAAGCCTTTCAAAACATTTTACATACAAGAAATTGAATTGTGGTTAAAAGGGCACATAGGAAGCGTTGTAAGTGTTTATCAGATTGTGAACTGTTTGGTAAGGCCTACACGAAACCTTCAAATGCTCAGTCATCTACCAATGGCTTTGAAAAGACAGATCTTTATCCACTTAATCATTTTGTTTTGGACCACAGGACTTACCCCTACACCCTCAACATGAGGATAACTCTAATGAGGCCACTGAAACATCAGCCGTTGGCTATGCGGGAAATCATTTGACAATAAGGAATTATCCAATACAGGATCATCCAGTGGGACAGGGCTAGTGTACCAGACCGATAGCAAAACTTCTCAGAACCAGCTACCTCTGCAGGAGAAAGACATATGTCTTTTGGTATAAGTAATAACAGGAAAACCCCTGAGACTTGGAGCACAAGTAAGGAAAATAGGCTACACTGAAATTGAAGGTCAAATTGTTAAGGCCTCACGTATTTCCCCTATTCCAGCTTTGACTACAAAAATGAATAAACATCCCAGTACTGTATCAGCTGAAATAATAGCCAGCAGTCCATAGAATAAACTAGTTGAATAAGAGAAAGAGAAGAAAGGACAAATATAAATTAAATTGGAGTGAGAAAATAATGTAAAAGGGAAAAAAGAGGAATAAAGATAACTGAAGTTCAAACGAAAGGGAGCCGTAAAAGAAAATGTGCAAGCTGTTGACAGGTAGCTCATCAGAGTCAGAAGGTGAAGACAACAATGACTCAGCTGAAGAATGCCACTGGTTTTCAGATGAAGAGAACGACGCAGTATGTCTATATTGCACTGGATTATATTCAGAAGATCACAACGGAGAGGACTGGGTGCACTGCACAGCTTGTTTCAGATGGTCCCACACAAATTGCGCTGATATTGTTTCTGCTTTATTTGTGTGTGTTTTTTGTACTGTACCGTGGTCGCATACTTCACCGCCACCACTTAGTTCGCCTGGCTACTCACCCTGTTTTACTGCCCTGTCGGAGAACACATTCGAAGCCGAAGGCGAGCTTTTTCGACCAGTGCGATCCACTCACACAACAAAACAAACTCTATCTAACGTGCTGGAAGCACAACCTGTTGTTTCATCATCAAGATCGATGGCAGTGAATAAAGCGCGTGCGCGATCTGATAAACTTGGCTAGCTCTCAATCGTCGTGAACTCGTCCCACCCCCCCCCCCCCCCCCCGTTATCCAAGACCAAGACTTCATAGCGTTCTGCGCAGGCGCCGATGAGGTCTTCTAATCGCCGATTGGACAATATGATATCGAATTATGGCTATTCATTCCAACCCCCTTTTTTTCCCCTCTGAATTCAAATGAATAAAGGCGAGTGTTTGACATGGGAAAAATCACTCTTTGATGCCACTAGCCGTTAGAGGAACTAATACTCCCAACAATGTAAGTTGACATAATGATGGCGAGCTAGTTAGAGATATTGCATCGTTAAATGGTAGACTGTAGGTTATAAATTGATTCTCCAGTATGTGAACAGTTTAGCAGAACTAAATGTAGTACTTTGGATACTTGTTGTACTATGATGTTTTGAGTAGAAGTTTATTACAATTAACTTCCAATATGTTGTATATCTTATTTCGCAGGTTAACCAAAGTAGGTTTTGGAGAACTAAATTTAGCACATTAGATACTTGTTATACTATGATGTTTTGAGTAGAAGTTTATTACGATTAACTTTCAATATGTTTGTATATCTTATTTCGCAGGTTAACCAAAATAGGTTTTGGAGAACTAAATTTAGTTGCTTAGATATTTGTCATATTATATTGTTATGATTAGAAATTTAGGACAATTTACTTTCAATATGTTTATATATCTAATTCCGCAGGTTAAACAAAGTAGGTTTTGGAAAACTAAGTTTAGTAATTTAAATATTTGTCATGCTACATTGTTTTGATTAGAAATTTATTTGAAGTTACTTTCAATATGTTTATATATTAAATTCTGTGGGTTAACAAACGTAGGGTATGCTAGTTTAGGAGAACTAAGTATAGTACTTTAAGTAGTTGTCATGATATATTGTTTTGACTAGTTAATCAGGAGTATCTATGTTTTGATGACCAGAGCGAGTAAGAATGCGCCAAGCCTAAATTCTAAATATTATGTCATATATAAATATATTTTTATATTTTACATCTTGTTATATTTTTAAATAAACTGGCCAAGGCTTAGTATCTTGTTATCTCCTGTTTTGTTTTTGCGAGGTCCCTGCCTTATATACAATATATTTAAATAATCAAATAGGGAATATTTACTTAACTTGAGCGGTGGTCAATAAGGATCCCTGTGATTTAACTAAATAAATGCCTAAACCATTTAAGGATGGTTGAGTACACAAAACAAGATGGTTTTTGAATTAATATAATACATTTTTATATAACATTGCAAACTTTTAAATTTCATTTAATTATTTATTTTCTATGTTAAATAAGGTGAAACAAAAACTCATTAAGCTTGTTTACTATATTGTACTAAACATATGCTCCAATAAAATGCATAAAATTAAAAATTAAAAATTGATGATTTCATGTTTTATAAGATTTTTTTTTTAAATTGTCCACCTTTTCATTAAATCAAGTGTTTAAAAGAAACCTCCCTATATTAGGTCCACGTGTTCTCAAAATGTGGAGATCACATAGCTTTTCTATTTTATTCATTGTATTGAAAAAAAACATTGTGATAATTTAGCATATGAAACATAAGTTCTATCATCTATATGTACAGTTTTTCACAGGTTCAAAAACATGTTAACAACAAAGATATAACTTACAAAATAAACCTCCCTACATTAGGCATCCTTACTCTACCGTCATTTTTGTGTTGGAAAGTGAAAAACCGTCAATGAAAAACACTTTCAGCATCCACACTTGCCCAGGATGTTAGCCATTACCTCCTTTTACAAGAATGCTGTAATTTTTCTAAATGACAAAATAAGATAAAGGAAAGTGTATCACAAATATAACCTGCAATGTCCAAGTGCAAATTTCGACTTTATTATAGAACTAACAATTCCAAACAAACTACGCAAACTACATACAAACTAAATTTCAACTCATAAGATTAATATTTTGTTTATAGATTAGAGTTTTCATAACTTTTTCAATTAGTGAATATTATTTAGAATCTCTATTTACCATGCCAACTTCATTGACCGTTGGAATTAAGACTAAAAACTACCTTGTAAAATTTGCTGTTAGATTTGCTCCCTGATATTAGATTTCTTTACTATTATCCTCAGTATCGTCCTCACGAGATCAACAAACATTGATGACGGCGCAACGAGAAGCCGGAAAATAGACTTAAATCAGGCTGGATTTACGGAGGGCGATAAGGATTAAAAAACCAGAGCCTTCACAAATCTGGATGCCTCTACAAATATATCTATGAATATACATTATGTTGATGAAATTAAAATATATTATTTTCAATGTTTTGACATAATTTTATATATTTTAAAAACAAACTATATTTAAAATAATAAGTTCTAAATTTATTCAATTTATAGGGAAGACCACTGTTCCTCATTTAAATAATAATTTAAAAATTAAGCTTATAAAATTGAGTTTTTTTAATATATAAAATACAATAGCATATAAGTCTCATATAATGTATTATAGCTTGGAACAAAATTATAATAATAGTTTTTTGGTAAGTGACGATGAAAGTTTTCCTAAGATAAACCAACAAATGATATTGACTATCACAATAAATATGAATCATTTTAAAATTCTAAGCAAATTTAGAATTTTCGAAATTCTGTTATATGAATACTACCTTGAAATTACTAAAAAAAGAAAATATTATTTATCATATAATAAGGTTCCCTGATACCCTTTTTTAAACAAAATCTTCGGAATAGTTTTCTAAAAATTGTACAAAATTAAAATACCATTTAAATTAATTTATTTTTTATACATAAGCGTGTAAACATGTACATTAGAGCTCCAATAGAAATTTTGAACCAAAATCGTTGAAGCTATTTAAAAGAAACTAAATATTTTTTAAAATCAGTAATTAGTAAATTAATATTAAATTGAGTAAATTAAGGCACTACCCATAATATGTGCGCTGTTCATTATTGTTTTGTTATTAGCCTAAATGTCTGACTTAGACCAATAGTCCTAAGTTGATCTTCCCGTAACTATGAATACAGTAAATTTGGAACACCACTGATTTTCTTGAGGGGGCCTACCTATCAAGAATACAATACATACATTATATATATATATTTATATATATATATATATATATATATTGAATGTATATAATATAATATACTTGAATTTTAAAGATTTTGTAGCACGTGACCTGGGATATGGATATCGTGGGCTGTTTTCACGTCAACGTGGGTACCACGAGTTCTTTTCAAGATATTGATTGGGGTATGTTGCTGAACAAACAAGTTTAAAAATACACACGAAATATTTTGATTAATAAAATTAAAACAATGCCTACATTCATGAGGATGCAATCAAACACGTTAATAAATTAAATAAAAAATCATAATTAGGTCTACAAATTAACAAGTGAATGGGAACAATTAAAATAGAATTAAATTAAATGCACTGATAATTGTTAATTGTTTAATCAGTGTATAACTATCAGTCTAAGTCCAAGTCCCTCCTGTCACGTTACCACTGGTCCTTGTACACGAGATACTGTGCTAACCCACTTTACACGAACATTGGACTCGTTGATTCACTTCCGTACACACTGGCCCCCTCGTAACACGCTGACCACTCACTGCACCTGCTGACCCACTCACTTAGCACGCTATTCCACTCATTAGTCACGCTGGCCCCCTCGTAACACGCTGACCACTCACTGCACCTGCTGACCCACTCACTTGGAACGCTAGTCCACTCATTAGTCATGCTGGCCCCCTCGTAACACGCTGACCACTCACTGCACCTGCTGACCCACTCACTTAGCACGCTATTCCACTCATTAGTCATGCCAGCCCCTCGTAACACGCTGACCACTCACTGCACCTGCTGACCCACTCACTTAGCACGCTATTCCACTCATTAGTCACGCTGGCCCCCTCGTAACACGCTGACCACTCACTGCACCTGCTGACCCACTCACTTAGCACGCTATTCCACTCATTAGTCACGCTGGCCCCCTCGTAACACGCTGACCACTCACTGCACCTGCTGACCCACTCACTTGGAACGCTAGTCCACTCATTAGTCATGCTGGCCCCCTCGTAACACGCTGACCACTCACTGCACCTGCTGACCCACTCACTTAGCACGCTATTCCACTCATTAGTCACGCTGGCCCCCTCGTAACACGCTGACCACTCACTGCACCTGCTGACCCACTCACTGGACATGTCGGCTCACTCACTTGGCACGCTATTCCACTCATTAATCACACTGGCCCCCTCGTAATACACTGACCACTCACTGCACCTGCTGGCCCACTCACTGGACTTGTTAGCCCACTCACTTGGAACGCTAGTCCACTCATTAGTCACGCTGGCCTACTCACTTGATCCGCTGACTCAATCAATGAACTCGTACACTGACTTGACTTGCCTCATTGACCCCTCATTGAGCGCTGATCATTCTTAAAGGGAGAGAGTCAGAGTCTGGAGTCCTCAATTTCTAGAATACTAGGTTAAAATAAAATGAGCCCAGACTCATCTAAACGTATCCCCTTTATTTTAATTAATCTCTCCCTCATCTCTCTCTAAGCCTCTTGGCAGTGAGGCTGGATAGCTACCTGCTAAAAAGGAATGGAGAGAGAAAGCACCGAGAGGGGAACACATAATAAGCAATGGTCTGCAGTCGGACACTAATCTTGTTACACTATAATATATTAATTTTTATAATGTCGAGGGATTGTTAGAATTATTATGAATATACATATCGTGGATAAATTTGGAATAAATAAATGTTTATCTAATACAATGGAAAGATATATACGCATTAGTTTAAAAAAAAGATTGAATTTATAAAAGCAATTAAGTTCAGATCAGCGTCCATTCAAACCAACAAATAGTTCAATAATTTATTATAACAGGTGGCAGAGGTGGTACGTAAATTTTTTTCTACTAGTTTACAAGTAATTTGAATGCACTAAAATGGCTGTAAGTCTGGGATCTCTTGTTACAATATGTCAGTGGCAAAATGTTTGTAGATAATGACTGTTCTTTGGGAGGATTATGTGCGTAAACCAGGTTTATTCTTTTATTAATATAATCTCTCACCCCACCTTTATAATTTATATAATATTAGTGACTACTCAATAATGTTCACACCGGTGCATTTTTAGTTAATTAAAATTCAAAAAAGTTATAGATAATTGATCTTATGTACTTATTTAAAACGAGGAAAAAAGTTTAGTAAATAAAAATAATATTCAATAATGATAGGATAGAAATGAAATAAAACGAAATTAGCTATTTTGAATAGAACTATAAAGTATAATTATCAATAATGGGATGAACTAAAGCTAACGTTAGTATAAACATGAATGATGGCAAATGTTAATCTTCTTCAGACAAGTGGTTCCGGCAATTTTCTATATGTGTGTACACCTATGTGTTTTATTGTAGAAACAGAAGCAGGTGTGACTGATTCATTGACGAAATACTACTATTGAAAACTTTCCTAATCATCAAACCATGGGATAAAGTCGCTAATAATCATGGTTTAAGAGGTAACAAATAAAACACTACAATCCTTGCCAACGCCTCTCTCCTTGTGGATCATTCTGAACACCATGGGATGAAATTACTAGGCCCTGAAGCCCTGCTGGCGGGATGGTGTACAAGTCATGTAATACGAGTGTGGAAGACGCGTTGGCCTACTAGCGGACCACCGATGACACAGTTTCGCGTTTGTTGGATGTCATGCGTAGGTACACACCTCGAGGATATTCGCACACTTGGAATTTGAGGAATCTGTGAGACAAACATAGGTGTGGTGTTGTTTCAAATGGAGCTCGGCACCAAAAGATAAACTAGATACTCACTTCCCTTTTGTCACCTAAATATTTAGAGTTTTTTAAAATTTAAATACCCAGGTGATTAACTAATTAGTTATTCAAAGGGGAGATTAGATTGTAGTGGAGAATTTGAAACCGCATTAGTGTAGAGAAGATATGGGGAAAACCATAGTAAGAAATCACATGTGTAAATACAATCCTAGGTTTACCCGGCTATGGTTATAGAATATATAAGACCCTAATGATTCACACATTATGATTATTGCCAAAGTTAAAATTATAGATTTAAATTGTCATAATAGGGATAGAACATAGAAAACTATGGTTTCCAAGGACGAATCCAAGGGGGATTTGGGGGGTTCAATCCCCCCCCCCCCCCGAAATTTAACAAAAAACTGTCTTATTTACGGTTTATACAAAACAACCAAAAACAAGAAGGTGTGTAGCTTGTCACTACCATTTTAATGAATATGTTCGTTTAAGAAAATAGTTTGTGATTGTGATCATTAGTCATAAAACAAAGCTGTGTAGACCAAGACAAAATATTCACGAAGGAAATATTAAGTATTAGTGAATGTGGGGAGAGCCGTGGAAATGATTTAGTCTTTGAGATCAGGAAACAATAAAACCTTTAAAGTTGAAACTATTCGAGAACACGTCATAAATAAGTCTTAATAGAAATAAGGATCAAAGATTGGGGATAGGATAGGTATAAAGAGGGGTGGAGTGGCAAACTTTCCACCCACAACTGGTTAGAGTTTGCGAAAACATAAATAGTGGCAGTTTTCGAACAGCTTGTCTGTAGATAAGAGACTACGACGTATGAATGCTCTTAGTGTTGTGAGTTAGTGTGTAGTGTAGATTAGTGTTAGTTAAGTTAGTTATCATGAAGGCTATACTGGATTAATGATACTGATCCTGGATGCTAGCTTTTGTTTTTTATGTTATCACTATGAATTCTAGTAAACAAAGAAAACATTAATCATTACTTTCGTTTTTAGTAGGAAGAACCCTTAGTAAAATACTAACATATTTTTTTGTGGTTTGAATTGATCATAATTAACCGTATTATAATTGTTGATTTACAGGTGTTAATAATATATATCAATGCTGGATTCTGCTGATCACACAATTTGACGTATGAATATCTATGTGAAAACTCTATGAAGTTAATTTGTAACTTTCGAATAAGTGTCTTCCTAT
>JBCFYV010000003.1:6479261-6508837 GCA_039000515.1 Timema cristinae
TCACATGATAATAAAAGTGTGTAGGTTACTTTTGTTAACATTTTAAGCTATTGCTATAATGACACTAAATTAAACAAGTTATGTTTATTTAAGATTCGGATGGATACCTACTTTAATATGAGGTTGATTTTGTCTACTGTACCCCACGAAAAAAAAACCTAACAATAACATAAGTTTTTTTCATTCAATTTAACTTGTAAACGGAATATGAATGATTGCACTAAAAAAAAGTCAATTTAATATCTACTTTAATACAAGATATATAATTTTATTTGAAAGTAAATAAAACTTTAAATACAAAATGATAGTTCAAAATTAAGCATTTTGCTCTGACAAGTAAGAGGATTTTCTACACACAAGACAGTAAAATTATAATTCATTGGACTAGTAACTTGACACTATGGGGATGGAGGGGGTGAAAAAGGAGAGACTAGACGAAGAGACAAAGAATTTTTTGTTGTTGTTAAAAGCTTTATTTATGGAATTTCAAGATTTAATAAATTAAAATGTCCCACTAGTGGAAGCTGTGTACCAAATTCAAGCTTCTAGATAGTGGGGAAATGAGTTAAACAAGGACTCTGGTCTACGCAAACAAACGGCCATTTCCTGAATGCATAAACAATTTGGTCATAAAACAATTGATATAACATTCTCTATCAGACATTATCCTTAGACTATATCACTGAATTTTATATAATAGGCCTCTGTATAGGACAACTTGTTTAATGTATTAGTGTATTAATGTACATGGTCCCCAAAGGAGAACAAAACAAGTATGCCAGTGAGTGTACGTCCCCACCCCTTACTCTCCCCTAAGAACTTCATGACCTTGATCGCTGGTGTGGGTGGAGGGGGTCTACTACGTTCCTTCGTTGGAGGATATGACTTTCATGTTTAATTTTTTCACACTTCATTTAATTTATCATCCATTATTTCTCCTTCACTCTCACCAAGCCATGCCCTCTCAATGAACTTGCATTTACTGTCTTTTTTATTTTATTTCATTTCATATAATTAGTTTTGAGTTACTTTAATTATAGTGTTTTTACGTAAAAGGCCTCTTATGGGTCGACACGTAGCTAAAACATCATCATAATAATAATAGTTATTTTAAACATTCTATGGTAAGTTTTCTAACAATAAAGCATAGTTGAAATATGTTACTATAATGCCAACTATTGCTTCATTATCTAAACAACTTTTGCCAGGGTCTTTGGTACCTTCTATTCTTTCCTCCATCATTGCTCATTTAATCACAGGTTGAGAATTTACCAGTTGAGGAGAGAAGTAACAAACAAATTATGTTTTCACTATGGAATCTGAAGAAAAAATACGTTTGTTTAGAATAGTAATTTTTTTTAGTCTATAAACAATGTTTCTGTATGCTCATTTTAAACATATCCAAGATGAATGCTATTTTTTTTTAAAGTTAGATTACTTAACCTAGTATTGAATAAGAGTATACCCGCCTCGGTGGCGTAGTTGGCTAACGCGCTAGTCGTGTTGAGCTCGACCACCTAGGACGGGGAGATTGAGGTTCGAATCTCGGTCGGGTGAACTGAGGGTGACTTTTCCTAAATGGTTTTCCACTCTCCCTCCACGCAAATGTGGGTTCACTTCCTCTAATTCAACCTTCACAATTCCCAATCCATTAGCGTAATTAGTACTTCAAGCGTATAAACCGAACGGGTAGTAAGACGCGGTGCTAAATAATAACCCTATTGTTTTGAACTATCGGTTTTATTTCATGTTTTTGAAACAGTTTGAATGAAAAGTAGCTAAAGTATTGTCAGATTATTGCTTATTCTTTTTACAAAATATATATTTCAAGTAGTCCATTTCACAATTTCAAAATTCCCCCCTCCTCCCTCTTTTAACATCTACAAACACTAAAAGTTATTATTTAACGTACAGTTTCAATTCTAAAATATGTTCGAGTTTACGAACTTTAATTTGATACTGGCTAAACTAGGGATACACACGCAACTTCCTTTTTAAATTATTGTTATAACTATGATAATATCGTGACTTTAGCGTTAGTGCGTATAGCCCGAATGGGTAGTAAGACATGGTGCTAATAATGATAATGATATACAGTGGGTAATATATAAACTAAATAAAAATGTCACAATTTATTGTAAATAATGATTTCCTTGGGTAACTCAAAAATTATACTTAGGAATTGGAGCCCTTGTCCTTTGACTTGGGACGACATTCTAATAAAACACCGAGATTGCGGCTCGAAACTCCACACTATTCCTTAGAGCAGAGGTGGGCAAATTTTCTCCCCGAGAACCACATGGGCATCTGTGAGGTCTCTAGCGGGCCGCACGTAACAAACGTCTAAATTAACTAAATAATGAACTTTATTTTCACGCAAAATTGCATATATAAATTGCATATAACCATATAGCTTTGATACAAAAAAAGTAGCAAATAAAATCTAATGTCATAACAAATAAAACTAAATATGTTATGTACTCATGTTGATACTTAGCCTACCAAATGTTGATTAATAACTACTCAAATTGCAATCGTTAATGGAATTTATGCAACTGTCTAAAATCCTCCACGAGTTTGTCGAAGTCAGGATTCACCTTGTTCGTCCTAATTCGCAAAACATTTTGTAGATTTGAGTATGTTAAGAGAGACCTGTTCTTTGGTTTTTTAATATTCACGCATGAGAAAGTCTGTTCATAAATATAGGTAGAAGCAAATAACACAAACATCTTTCTGGCAAATATTTTCAAATTACCAAACTTTTCTCTACAAGTGATGCATACCATTCAGTTAGTTTCATATTCTTAAAAGTCTCCTTCAGAGCATTGTCTGCTTAAAGATTGATTAAATCAAACTGGAACTCATTTGATTTGCTCTTACACATGGAACATTATAATCGAGCTTGCTCACTTGTTCAAATGTCTAAAAACATGCACTGATTATCTATTTAATTTGACATTTTTGTTAGTAAAATCACAACAATTTTACAATTGCGTGCGGCCCTCAAGAGGCCCGTGGGCCGTAGTTTATACACCGCTGCCTTAGAGAGCATCATCATGATAGCTTTTCTTTGGTTTTGTAGTAAGCAACAAAATTGAAAGGATTAGGGGTGGGGGTGGCGGCCTGGAGTAATGACACTCCGAAAGGGATGGGAGAGTATTAGAGGGGTTAGAGGGGTTGGTGTTGTTACTGCCCTAACTACAGCAGCGCAGCTCCGGTGAGGTGTTAGCACATGGTACTACTTGGAGTAGAGCTTTGCCAAACCTCGAGATGTCCATCCGAATCTTAAGTAATATACTCACAGTTTGATTAAAATCTCGTTTTTATGAGTCAGAAACAAGTTTTTTGATTCATGCATCCAATTCCGAACCTAATAAGAATCTAAGATTAAGTTTTTCAACAGCAGTAATAATGTATGTCATGGGTATCATTCTAGACAATCGTCATTATTTAAAATATACTCACCACTGTAATAAAAATTAAAGAGTTAAACCTTATAAAAATTAATAACATAAAATATATTAGCAGTTCTCACAATCCTTAAACTGTAATTTTAAATGATATTTTCTTCGTATGAAATCTAGATAGTGAAAACAGCAGAAACCAAATATCATCACTATTCACTTTTCTCCGCCTGCTCCTGTTAAATATATTAAGTATTTAAAGAAGTCTCTGTAGAGTGAATGTTATCTTTTTATATTTTTGTTTAGCAGTCTTTCCGTTTAACTTATACTTACTAAGGCAAAGGTTTTTGAATAGTGAAGGATTTATTTAGAGGAAATTTACTCTCATTTTCTTGAAGTAAGAGTGAAAAATTATTTTTAAAAAACCAACCTCAGTACACCTGGCCAAGATTCAGACCTTTATCTTCTCCTCATCGACAGTATAGTTTTATACTAGAGTAGCACCTTGAATATTTGTCCAAACAAATATATTTAACTGTGTAATAACTCGCTCAAACTTCAAAAGTGATATTATTTTTGAAATCCTTGACCTGTAAAACATGGAAAATGATATTCTGGATGACTACTAATAGAATTGTCATTATAATTTGCTTTAAGAGGCAGCCATTTTGTTTTATGACGTCATACGGGCAATTCAGTGGTTGGATTTTTGGGATCCATATCAAAAATCAATATTTTTGGTTCTAACTCTCACTGTACAAAATGGCTTGTTGGTATCATATTTTGAATGATTTTTATGCTAAGCTACCGGACTATTAAACCATGCCACCACCCAAGCGGGTAATTGGTTTTATTACAAAATATTTAGAACCTGACAATCGTAATAAGCTTTACATGGATTTGTAAATTTTGATTTTTTTTTTTTTAATTATCAATACTTTTAAAGACTATGTTAAGTAGATGTCTACCATAAATTCCAACCCACTTTCATACGTTATGGAAGGCAAATCTTTGCATTATTAATAATTCATATGGGGTGACCTGACGGTCTAGGGGTAAGGTATCGGACTTCTGTGCTAAGGGTCTGGGTCTCAATCTTCGGTCCAGGCACAGATTTATCTGGTTGCGAAACCCTTCCTTCACCTCTGATAAGACGTATATTAATCACAACTTGTGAATGTGTGGAATGCCAGGCCTCCACCGTGGTTCGGATCCCACGATAAACTGTAGGTCCTCCATTTCATCTCACAATCACCCTAACAAATAAGTGTTATCTGATAGCTCATTATCTTAATAAAATCACACATTTGTAGCTAATTTCCACACGTCCATCATAGACTCTGCCTTAAAATATGAGTGAAGAATGACTCTGGGCACGGGACGATTCCTGGATAGCTCAGTGATTAGAGCATTGACGTACTAGGTCAAACGTTCCGGGCTCGATTCCCGTGTCCAGGTGTCATTTTTCATAATCCATAACATATTATACGTTTAATGTCCAAACCAGGATAAAGTCAATATTATCCAGATAATCTTGAGATTATCCAAAATACCTAGATAATGTTGACTGATAGGTGATTTAATAATGTTTTACGAAGTTTATCCAGAAAATATTGACATTATCCACCCACACTGGGTTAATGGCAAAATATATGGTTGAGGTGAGGTTAGTTATGTAAGGTTAGGTGGGGCTAGGTTAACATAGATTAGGCTAAGGGTGCATTCAATTATTCCGTAAGCACATTTTTGGTAATTTTTAAACCTTCCCTTGTAAGAAAAAATAATCAAATATCTGACCCCCTCCACCTTTGCTTACATAAGATTCGTCAAAATTTTTAATTTGTTCACAGGAATAACCATTCTTTTTTTCAAGCAATTTGCCTATATCCTGAATATGCGATGATAAAAAATAAATAAAAATTCATGCAATTTATAAATTGCTGGTAATTATTATCATAAATGTGTAAACTAATATTATGTAATAATTGACAACTAGCACTGGTATACAATGATTTTAAATTCATTGAAAAGCTAAAATTAAAACAAACTATTACATTATAAAAGTTTAAATTCTAGTTTACCTTTAATTGAAGATATAAAAAAAGTATTATTAGCGAATACATGAATATTATATTAATAAAAAATCGCCCGTTTATATTTGGGGAAGCAAGGCCACTCAAGCATTGGTTTACTTATATAGGCCTCTCCACTTCTTAATTGTTTAGTCTCTCAGCTTCTTCATTGCTACCCGAAGTTCAAGCCCTCCCTTAATTTTGTACATATTTCTCTGTCTAACATAATAATTTTTCTGACCCCCCCCCCCCCCCCACCTAAGATGATTACGTAATACTTGAATGCTACCCGTGAGTTTGGGCTTTGCTAGTTTAGTTTAAGTTAGGTTGGATAGTGGAAAATAAAGCATATAATGAGACCTTTTGAATGATAGTACCCTGCAACGATTCAAAATTATTGTTCAAATTCGATATATTGTTTCAACAACAGTGACGTCATAAAATATGTAATCATTCGTGTTAACTTAACCAATACATGAGAATCTTCTACTTTCAAAGTCTATGATACGTTATTTACTATCCCCACTGAAAATTTAAAGTAATAGAAAATATTGTTTAATAAATTATTCAAGTTAACAATTAATGATAATAATACAAAGGTATTTGATATTTTAAACCACGAACTTGTTAATTTAAAAGTATTCATGTCCAATATTAATGTGAAGCTTTCTCTTTGAATTTATGAGAGTAAAATATTGCAAAAACTCTTTGGTTTTAAGATTGGCCAATTTATTTTTATTTGATTTATTATTACAATTATTTCAATAATGACAATGACAATTTAATCATGGAAATTGTACATTATATATTAAAGTGGCTTAATTTTTAATTATTTAATTTAAATTTTAAATCCTAGTTTATTTGAGGGTAGAACTTACTTCTCTTTACTAACACAAATCACAGATTTAATTACCAATTTTTGAAACCTAGTTTTGACATAAGCTATTTTATATTTAGTTTTAGTAGCATTTATATTCTTTTTTTTGGTTCATACATCAAGGATGGCCGATCAGAATAATGTTAGAGATGCTTATTTTAAATGTATTTAACACACCTCACCTCGTGATCAAGATTCCAGGTGATGGCTCTTAAATTTTCATTCACTGTATTTTACCACGCATGTTATCACTAGGCTGAAATTCGATGTGAGAATTTAAAATAAATCTAACAAATTTCTCCAAATTAGTATAAGGATTCATATTGACTTAAAATAAAAGTATTCACAAAACAAACACAATAATAATAACTTTAATTTCACTGTCTTCTTTGTTGATCAAAAAAATTACTGAAAATCAAAACTTTACAAAATAAACATCACCAAATGATTAAATAATATCGTACAACTAAACTTTTCCTTTTCTTAACCTCCTCCAACTTAATGATTAGGATATTTAATAGACTGATCAAAACAAGATTCCTTGGCAATAAACCAACAATCTTAATATAAAAGAATATATGGAACATTCACCCGTCTTCATCCCATGGTTATCAAATGTCTTTTGTTTGGATTGCTCCCTGTAAAGTTTAACCCTTCAAACACACTGATAATTAGTTTATTCTTTTAGCTTTGTAAATTTTGGAAACTCCCCATTTCACCGACATTCCCCTAGAAAGATCAAATTTTAACATTCATCTTCATTCCTGGTTAATTATATATTTCTACATTCCCTGTAAATTTATTTCTACTTAAATACTTCCTCATCATCCAGAGTCCCATTTTAAAATTTAAAATGTTCAGACTTTTGTGTGTATTTGGAATGTTCCCTATAGCTGTGTGCTGTATTTCAGTTCAAACAACCCTACCCCAAAATCTCTATGCTGTTCCCTGTATCATAAGGTTCCATTAAAAGATTTAAAATGTTCAGACATTTATGATTATCTGAAATGTTCTCTTTGACTTCCTGCCAAATTTAAATTTCCTTCATATCCATAAGTATTTATATACATTATTTTTATAAATATTGAAACCCCCGCCAACTTTTCTTCAACTCATTCTTGGAAATTTGAAATTTCAAGATTGATTTGGTTATCCGAGTTTGTCCCTATATTACTTTGCTAAATTCTGGTCTTCTACTTCATCTAAAATATTTTGTCTAATATTAACACCCTCCACCCCCTGCATCAATTTCCTGGACCCCAATTTTGGACTATCCCACTTATGTATTTGTCTTATTATATGGGGAAATCCCTATATCTTTGTTTTAAATTTCTGCTTTGTAACTCAACTATAGTTGGTTAATCTTTTACTGGACACGTACACCCACACACACACACATTTACTCTCTGCTATATATATAAGAAAGTGAAAGTTTGAGTCATGAATTATAAAACAAAAATATATTAATACAAATTAAAAATAACATTCATCTTTTGTTTAACCCCAGAATGTGTGTATATTTTACAAATTCGGCACACCAAATAGGTTTAATTTAAGAATTCTCACCTATCCATGAACTTGGGAAGTCCTATTTTTAGACATTTGAATATATTGCATTAATACAATACTATGCATAAATAATAATATGTACTGTTTGTTCAGCCTTCAAGACAGCTAGCTTACATTGCTCTATTCCACTATTGCATAGCCAATAAGATAGGATCATAGTGTAATCTGTCAAGGTAAGTCTGATTGCTACATTTCAGGGTGGACGCAGTGTAGATATAAAAGTATTTTTTTGTATAGTTAAAACTGCCTCAAAACATCATTATAAGACAATCATCCCATTCTTCTTTAGTGAGTTTCTCGCAATCCTTTTTACAACTTTTTCTCTCCTCCGTGCAGCTACAACTTAATTTGGGCGACAGTCCACATCTTCACAGCACACGCAATTCAGGGATCCTTCCGCATGGTAGTTTAGATAAATTAGGTGGAGATTCTGTAATTCACACATTGTCATGCTCCGAAAACTTACACACTCTCCCCCCTTCATCTTTTCATAGCCACATATAAAACCAGAGTTAGTCCTTTTCAAGGTCAAAACCATGTGATATCTCAAACCTACAACAGCTCCTCCGCCAAGCACACCGTTAGTGAATTTTATAAATAAGTGTATTTAATTGTTTTATCTGTGTGTGTCATTAATTTTAATAATTTAAACCCTGTGAACCAATATTGTACAATGGCTGTCATCAAATGTTTGCTCGTGATCAGTTTGGTTATATTGATTAGTGCCTCGGAACCAGAAACGGACTTTTCGGTGTCTTTGAGTGACTTATCGACATGGCTCCCAAACTACAAGGACATCACCTCTTTGTATGACTTGTACAGTGTGTGCTCAGTGGACGAGGTGAACAAAACGATGGAGGGATGCATGAAGAGCCAAGTGACGGCGTTACTCGACAACGCCGTCTGGCAAAAGGATATTCATATCACTGAAGGTGTGACCATCGTCGGTAATAGTCTAAGACCCGATGATGAGAATTGTCACGATGGTTCTGAGAATGGGAAGAGCTTGGATGATGAAAACGCGGGACTTATTGAAAATGTCGTCGGGAAGTTGACCAAATTCATGAAGACACACCCTACGCTGAAGGTTAAGCTCGCGGAAGCCCGAACCACCTACAGACGTAAGAGAAGTTTTTTTTTTAAAGTGTATTTTTAACATTCAAATTATAGCCACGCTTTCTTTAAGGGGGCTGTAGTTCTGAAATGCGTTGCAGACGTAAAGTAATCCAAGTTATCAAAAAAGTGGTTTGCTATTTAAAAATATGGCTTAAGCTGAGATGGAAGTGAAAGGTATCAATATTATTTTTGTAGGAATGAAAACCTTATTAACTTTGTTTTATATATTTTAAATTAATGAAAATCGTGAAACTCTCTCACATTCAAAGAGATTCCTCATAGAATGGCACTGTTCAGACATAAAATTAAAATTTTTGAAGCAGGGATCTAGGGTGGTATGTAAGGACATCAGTAAATGCTTAGTGGATCGATAGTGTGGTCCAGAGCACTTATCACTCCACCTTCTAAACCTTGATGACGCAAGCAAACCCACGCTAGTGTCCACTTATCCACTTAGTCAAGTTATTACATATGGCCCCTAATCTTTCAAAATAAAATATATATATATATTTATTTAGTGGGAACTTTTACTAGAAAACCTTAAAATAATTGAAAAATGTTTTAAAGACTTTGAAGCAATACAATTGAAAATCCCTTCAGGTAAACAGTAATATAGAAAATCTTTCTTTCCGATTAATAAATACACTCTTATTAATGACAAAATGACGTCATTTTGTAGCTAAGACAAATGTGGGCTGAAGTGCTGGACATTGAATCATTAAATTGTCAATTGTTGTTAAATTCCCCCAAACTTGATCAAATATTCTGCCAGTCCTTGAGCTTTGTGGATGGTCTTAATCTGTATTACAATTCACCGTCCTCATACTGTACTCTAAGACTATGTATTCTAACAAACTATCCCTATAAAGAATAGCAATAATGATAAATCAGTTTCAACAAGCAATACAGCTACATAATTTTTATAATACACCAATATTTTTAAAAAATAGGATGAAATATGTTTCAAATATGAAATTAATATATACAGGGAGTACAAGGAGTATATAGATTACAGGGAGTACAGGGAGTATATGGAGTACATGTAGTAAAGAAAGTACAGGATTACAGGGATAAAGTGGGAAAGTTCAATTTTAACATAAAATGAGTGGTGCTTCCACCTAATAAATAATCGTAATATATTTCTAATGCACTTTAGATTACGGTTAAAAGAGATCTTTGTTGTATTTAAATCAATTAAAAAAAAATTCTGATGTCCTTGTGGGTTTTGAGGTATAGAAGTTTTCCTGGAAATTGTGTATGACATTCCTCCATTTTCTTTGGTTCCCTACATTTGTTATTTTATATTTAATTAATAATAGTAATTGTTATGTTGTGAAACAGATCACCGGTTTTGGAAAAAGTAGTTTGATGTCAAAAAATCAATATTAATGTTCAGTGTTTGGTATTTTAACCTTACACATAGCTAATCTTAAAACAACATTTAACAAAAAATCTTATGACGCGATATTTTAGATGTAATTCTTAGTAAAATAGAAATTACAAAATTCATATATTCTAAATTTAGTATGAAATTATACCGCTTTCCTCAAATTAATAAATGTTAAGTGTTGGTTATATTTTTAATCTTGGGGCTTCTTAGAAATGTCTTGAAAAATATATTAATATTATCATTAAATATAATAATACAAATATAATAAAAGATGTAAATTATTTAGAAATAATGCTACAGTTATATTGAAACAAAATTGATTACGTTGGGTTCTATTATTGCGATGTTAATATGTAAGTTATGGCGTGGGATTTACATTAATCCGTAAACCAGTTCATGTAAAAATATTATACTACTCAACTTCCTCCCGACACTTTTTGTTTCAAAATATTTTTTTAAAAATAGGAGATAATTATTCTATAAGTAAAATAATCTCACATGAATAATACCTTAATACCTTACCTTGTTTCAAAATAAAAATGTCAGTTTTAAGTTATTGACATGAATAAACTCAGAACAAGTTAATATAAATGTTTTTATACACGTTCAATCTTTATTTAATGTTAATCCATATAAATGTAATAAAGCATACGATTATATTCTGTTAAAAATGTTTATCTTGCATACTGAAAGCTCATGAGTTTTGGAATGTAACAATTTTTTATTTTGAAACGTTGTTACTAACAGCATAGTTCCTTTACTAAGATACACTAAAATTGTAGGCTAGACACTGTAATGACTATTATTAAGATACTTTATTTGATACCTTAAAATATTATTACTTTCAAATAGTTACAAATATTTTCTTTGAAACTTTTACTTTACATCCATTACTGTTTCTATCCTGTGGCCTGGGTCAGTTTATTATTCAAGCTATATTATTATTATTATTATTATTATTAGCACCGCGTCTTACTACCCGTTCGGGTTATACGCACTTACGCTAATGTGTAATGGTAGGGTGATTGTGAGATGAAATGAAGGACCTACAGTTTAAAGTGGAATCCGAACCACGGTGGAGGCCTGGCATTCCCCACATTCACAAGGTGTCTTGTCAGAGGTGAAGGAAGGGTTTGGTAATCAGATAAATCTGTGCCGGGACCGAGGATTGAACCCCGGCTGCCAGCACAGAAGTCTGACACCTTACCCCTAGACCGCCAGGTCACCGATTTCAAGCTATAGATTTCCACTACCGGTTGGCTAGGACTGTCGTAGTTATATATTTCTCAATCCGACCTAAGACTAGCACAGGCACAACATCCAGTCTCCAGTCATCAACTTATCAATGTGTAAAGTTTAAATCCACATTGTCCTCAATGATTAATTTTAGGTTATGCTGAGAATCTAGCCCGGGACCTTTAGCTCAGTACGCAAACAACTACCAATTTAGCTAAAGTGTCAGTCTGTCTTGGAAAGTATAGTTATAATATAATTATATTGTATAGATAAAAGGTCATAAAGATTACTTTACAGAATTGTATTACATACTAATGGGTCTTTGCAACCCCGTTTGCAGATTAATGCAACAAATGTATTATAAACGTTTATTGGTGAAAGTTATATAAACTAATTAATAAGTCCACGCTCAACTTTCTAATTAAAATGATAACATGCCACGATGCTAACCTTAAGGCGACCCCTCCTCCAGTTCTCCATTTATTTGTTACCAAGGTTATCAAGTGAGAATAAATATTGATCTGTTAATATTTTTAACCAAAGAGAAATATTTTACTGAGGTTCCGATAGTGATGTAAATAGAGAATGATTTCACAGTTGAGTCACTGTCCAAACTAAAGAAAAAGATGGAAAATTCGTTAGGAAAATAGGGTTTTAGTTTTAGGATACTATTTTTTACCAAAATTCTAGACCCCTAAGTTTTTAAATGAGTGTTTGTTAGTCAAACTAAACTAAACAGTGTTCCCGTAATTTTATTTACAATATATGGAACTATCAAATTACGTATAAGATGTACTATTCTTATAAATTAACCCAAGCCAGACGTAAGAGAGACTGGTTGCCTCCATTTCCAAACATCCTTGTTGGACTTTAGAGCCCGTTTGTAACTGTTCAAGGATTGAAGTACCGCAAGATGATGCTCCCTATGCTTGTTGGGGTCGTCCTCAAGGCTGCGACATTCATACCTCTCATCCTAGGGGTGATGACAATGATCGGTCTTAAGGCGTTCTTCACCAGCAGCGCGGCCTTGGGTGTCGTCGCTCTACTAGGCCTACGCAAGTTCTTGGCCACTGGGAATAGCGTCCCTTCCAAGGTCACCCACCATGAGGTGAATCTCGGTCACTACGAGCCCTACCACGGGGCGGAGGCGTCTTACGGAGGGGGAGGTAGTGGGTATCAACAAGGGGGAGACCCCTACGGGGCATACGTGCATGGTATTCAGAGGAAGAGCTTTAAGAATAGACCACTAATACGTCCCGTGGTCCGGTAAGCTGAATATGACCAACAACACACCGCGCAAGAATATTTGCAGACATATAGACCTGTAACGTACTAAACTGATGGTTCACGCCAGCCTTAGTAATTTATAACATTTGACAAACTACTAAACACAGCTCTGAGCTCATCAGCTTGGAGATCCTTACTGTCCAATGGCGTGCCAGGGAGTGTTGACAGGTTAATAAGAATCGTTTAACTCTATATAGAAGATAAACTTCTGTGGGAAAATCATATTTAAGAGCCCATTTGGGATTTATCAAATATGGACAGACAGAGAGGATGAGAAAATCTGATATGGACAATTGTGATGATCTCTTCTTATTCTGGCAACACTCCTCGACATGTCACTGCTAGTTTCGCTTGAGAAACGTGACTCGTATCGTTAGAGATGCAGACATTGGCTTAGCCGAATATAGAGAGGTTTGGGTTCTACTCCCAGTTTGGTGTACCAAGGTTGTTTTTCCATAAATGGTCTTACCACCTTCCTGCAAGTAAATGTGGATACAATTCATGTTACATATAAGCTGTTCTTCCTTAAATCACTTCTGTATTTATGGTGAAGGCCTGATTGGGTATTATATTAAAAATGATGTTAACTGACCTAAATTGTAAAAATTTAAGGGCGGATGAATGATCAACATATATTTTGAGTGACTTTTAACAATCATAGAATGCAAATCTACCAGAACCAAATGTGTTAATCTACATAATTGTTATCTCTTTGTTTAATTATTTATTAGTGAGTGTTTTATATATTAGGGCTTTAGTAAAAAGAAGTCATGTTTTGAGAAATATAATTTTATATTGATGTTTTTCTATGCAAATATTACAGAGATAGAGACTACCAAAATAGTATTTATATATTTATTTAATATTTATTTTTGTGCTATTTATTAAATTATTGTTGAATAAAATGTAAAGTTTGATTCTCTTTCATTTTATTGATAGTTATTTATTTAAATTATCATATAAGATCACTTTAAAATTTGCATAATGGTAATTAAATTTAACCGATTCCTGCCAAAGAAATTAACATTGACCATAAACTCTTGTCCTTCATATCAAACTGAGCATTCTTGATGAGTTTTTAACAATATATTGAATCACATACTTAAAATGCTTCTTCATTATTTTCTATTAGATTAAATAGTAATCAAGTGAAATTTAGCTAATATGTATATATACATATAATAAATAAGGGGACAGAGCGATTTTATGACTTCACTGATACTTTTAATATGTGTGTCTTCTTTAAGGGCATTAGCACCACTAGCAACTCTAGAGCTTCGCATGGATACATGACTTCAGCTTTATTATGGTAGTGTACGTCAAGCAGCCTTGTTGTGTCGGCACAGAAGCACAGACGTAATCTGATACTCCTTGGGTCAACTGTTTGAACCTAGGGTTTGATAACAGTTGTCTTGTAGCTTTGAAAAAAAAAACTTTCTAAGAGTATCGAGAGAGAGGACTGGGATGTGTGTCATGTTGGACACCCGACCTCTATCCATCTAGTTTTTGAAAACGCCCAGCATTTATGCTACGTTTGTGCTGGCTAGTGCCTACCGCACCTAGTTTTTTTCACCCTATTTAGATAATCTCATTTTCTAGAGCCTCATTTTTAAATTTGTCTCTTTTACACTTTTGATTAAATGGGATGTTCCCGCTACCTACAAAACAAGTTTATTTTCAGCTCATCTTGATTTTTTTTTCTGGACACAATGTATGCATTTAAATTCTAGTTATGGTGACAACATTCTAGCCATTCATCCAGATAGTCTACAAAAACGTATAGCTCCTGATGTGATTAGTCATTAGTCTATTACAAAATAGTGTTTTAAATATATAATTGTTATCATAGCAAATTTCTGAGTATTTCATTTCTCTCGATCTCTCAGAGAAAGAAGTATTGTAATCATAAAAAAAATCAAATTTGAGATTTTGATAAATGTCGACGTGTCATGATCCCATGAAACATAAAAAAAATTAATTTTTCGCGATTCCGTCTATTTGTCTATCTGTATCTCAGTCTAGAGCCGAAAACGTTTTACTGTTCGGGATAAAACTTCGTATCTAGGGCTTTAATAAATTGTCCTCGATGAGTTTTTGTAACTGGATTTATAAACTAAAATTAAGGGTAGTTTACAGGGCAAGGGAAGAAGGACCCTGGGTGCGGGATGAATCCTGGATAACTCAGTGGTAGCGCATTGGCGCGCTAAGCCAAAGGTCCCGGGTTCGATTCCCGTGTCCAAGTGCCATTATTAACTAGTTTAAATAAAATATTTTAATATTAAAAAAATTGACAACTCCATTCAAAGACTTTACCACGAGCCACAGCCAGTAACAACAGTAACCCTTCCCCCCAACTTTCTTTCACTCCTACAAACAAAAACCGAGTACGAACTTTGTTTAATCCGTCCTACCCTCCCCAACCTATTTAATAAAAACTGGTGAAGCATATGATACTGGGAGGAAAAACAGGATCCTACATCTACAAGAGTAACTATTTTTTTATTAATATATTCATAAATCAAGTCATGGGGTCTGAAGCCGAGATGTTTGATAGATGATATCAATGACATCACTTATCAATGTTGATCGCAAATAAAATATGTTTGTATTTCCAAAACGTTTCTTCCTACCATAATACTAATTAATTTTTATATGCGAGCAAAGCCAATGAATGGTATGATCTGAATAGTGAGTGAATACTAATTGCACTATAATTTCACGTCCTCTACAATAATACAATACCATATTTGGATATTAAAACAAAAGTACCTTAATACTGGTCCCTGGTAAATTCTCTTAGGGCTATATACAGTATGTGCCTGTTCATGTGGCCGAGATAGCCATATATTTGCACTAATGGAATACGAGTGAGGATGGTAGCAAGTAGAATAAATGTATCAGCATTTGCGTAAAGGAAGAATGAGGAACTATTTAAGTAAAAAGCCCTATGCACATCAGGCTAATATTGGAACACCAAACTCGCGTCACCAGCCAACCAGACGAGATGAGACAAACGCCTTTTTTCCACCTGCTTCCTGATGTGGGTGGTGACATGGTTTAAGTCATCACTCTCGTGATAGAATAAACTACTTATGATCCGGAGATCTGAGTTGGAATACCGGTCGGGTGTACTAAGAGTGTTTTTTCCTGGATAGTTTCCCACTCTCTATCTCTCCAAGCAAATGTGGTTACACTTCCTCTAAATTCAGCTTTTTTTCGATTATTCAATAACACCTACCTACGTATCAGATGTAGGCTATTTACGTAAAATCAAATGTCTATGAAAAAATGTGTGGTATTGGTTACAAAGATCACGCCGCAGTAATAACACTTACATGGTTACCAGTCCTGCAGGGGGTTTATTCACTGCACATTTAGGTCCAATTATAATTATTCAGCTCTAACAACACATAGTTTGTCTTTCTGTTGTCTGTAGTCAGAGCCAACCAACCTTATTTTAGTATAGATGCCTGTACTGTTCTTGACACTTACCAAACCACAAACTAACATATACACAAAGCACACACACATATGTATATAATATATTTGTTGTACATAAACATAGCTTCTTCATTTACATTCCTCTCATCTCTAGAAGAATAATACCACAGTCTGAATGTTACTGAGAAATTTATATCTTGCAAAAGGTATTGCATATATTAGTTTAAATATACTCTATTAGACTAATTCCCCTACAATCCAAACACAAACGACGAAAATTTTACTACAGTTTAAAAAAAATGTTTTAATAAGTTTTCAAACTAACATCATATCCCTACTCCAACCCTCCACACAAACTGATTTACTGGCACATTTTACCCGCGCTTCTTTTCAGTGTGCGTGCAGTCTGAGCCTCTAGAATGTATTTGGGATCTCGGCATCTCATTTTCCTTCTTATACGGCTATCAATTATTTCTGGAACCATACACTCAAAATAAAATCTGTGCAGTTTTGGCAACATAATTTCAACCCAGAAGACTTCATTTTTGTATATTCTCTCAACCAAGAAGTCATTCTCAGCATAAGCAACGAAATCGCAGAAGGATTTATGTGCAATGTTGAGCTGGCCTTGTATTTGATAGTAGTAGATATGAGACCTTTTCAAAGACAGCCTACCATCCTTCTTCTCAAGACAGATGTTCTTGCGTTCCGTTACTGCATCCTCAAATTTTATATTCCCGATTGAAGGGAAACATTTTATCTCTACAATGCCATCGGTCCCAACAGTGGCATCTGGACTAGCACCAAGATAATAGGCATCAGGACGAACAAAAATTCCACATTTATTGGTTTTTACATCTTGAATTTCCTCATATTTACCGAGTGCACTCTGTTCATGAAGCCTTCCGTATTGAATTGCAGACGTATTTAGCTCTTGCTTGAAAATGATGTTTTTTACTATATTGTGGCATGATGTGTGTTCCAATCGACGAACCACTATACCAAATTTAGATGCAGTTAGGCGGTTAAGACGGGACTCTCTCCAAAGTGCATTTTCATGTTGCCCCACAGTTTGTCTTTCCAATGATGAACACTTTTCTTCACTGTCAACTTCTTTCAATATTTTTTGGAGGAATTCTTGTGTCTTAGTTTCCAAGTCTTCTGCTGGAATATCAGGTTGTGCAGCCTCTGGACCATAATCTATATTAGGACCTGCGCACTTTCTTTTATTTTTCTTGCGTTTTCCTGTGCGGTACTTCTTATGAAGAGATGACCTAACTTTCTCTCTTTTCAAGCACATATTTTTGAAAGATTTACCAGGGCTTCTTCCAGATAATCTTTTCCATGGGCTGCAGTGCCATGACGGGCCAGAGGAATGAGCCAAACCCGCACCAAGGGCTCGTCTTTTGTAGGATCCACGCTTGCAGAAATCAATTCGTTTGCCTCCGGTCAACTTAGCAACCAAACTCATATATCTAAAATAAAAGGAACAAAATTATTAATTAAATAAATTCATACAATACATGCCTAAATTATTTCGCTCAATATAAGTTATTTGTTATGATATTCTCACCTTTCTGCTTGATTAGTTGTCTGATTATATGCTAGACGATCTGCATTGCGAACAAGTCTGTCCAAGAGTTTCCTCATTGGAGCGAGAAGGTTACTTGAGGTAAGGCGTGGAGTGACATCAGTTTCTTGGGTTTCTTTCCTCTTACAATAGTCTGGTCGGCAGTTATCATGTTTGCCACATACATGATCTATAGAGTTCAAGAGATCTTGCCGCAGTATTTTACATCCTTGTGAGTGATCTTCTATACTTGAAGATTCTTTTATAGCTGTGCGCACTCCCTTTACCAAGCGTTCTATACGCGACACACCGTTCACTACCTCTGTAAGAACTCGTCTTCCATCTAGAGCATAGATTGTATTGGTTGCAAGTTTGTGAAGTCCATCGCTAAAAGCTCTAGTCATATGATTAGAGCACTCTATTTTTATTATATGACGTCCATAGGATACATGTTCCTGTAAGCGTGCATATACACTTGAGTCTCCATCGCCAATGTAGTTCAAGTATAACAAACCATGCTGGTCGACACTCTGTGAAAATCCCTCGACTATAATACTTTGCTCCATCCCTGTGGCGGGTCCAACATAGTTCTTGTAACAAGTGTGCGAAGGAATTTTTGTCCTTGATGTTTTATAACGTGCACACAGAGAACAGAAACTGTTTTTTACGCCCAAGAACAGCAGTTTATTAGTTTCTGCACCAATTATGACACCCTGAAAGAAATATTTACAATATACATAAAATAATACGTTGGCATAGCTATATATTCATTCCCGACTTTCCCACACATCTACAGGTTGAAAGGAAATACTTGTAAAAGAAAAATTATTGCTCATACTCTTGTATTCATAAGTTTCCCACTGTTTAGTTATTGAATCAAAAACGCAAAGTTGCACCTATCCAATATGTCACAGTCACAATACATTGGTGTGCTTATAGTTACATGTGTCGTCTGAATGATTGCTGTTTGGAAGATGTCTAATCTTTCTGACTGATTGAAACAATATAACAATGGACTTATCTACTTTTTAAGTAACTTTTGATAACCGTGTACACAGTTTTTAATTATATTTATAAGTATTAAATTTAGACTACTTACAACCCCAGCTGTTGAACTGAAACCATGACCATAGGATCTTTTACTCCACCCACCATCACCTAGAACTGTTATAAAGGGAATACCATCTTTAAGATGACCTTTATTTGTGGCAATTAGTTTTTCTTGTTCACCATTTGCTTTCATTTGTAAGTATAGGTGCTCTTCCCAAGTCTGAAAGCAATATTATTCACATTAAAAAACAATTTATTTGAAAACTCACAAAAAAAGATAATGACTTTAATACAATTATTGGTATATCACACATGTTTGTTATTTTTTATTTATGATTATGTTGTATAAATATTTGAAATATTTATTTATTTTATTATAATTAGCAAAAAAAAAAAATTACACTAAATTTTGAATCTTACAAAAATTCATATACACTACATTACGAAATATTTTTTTTATTATTATTGTTACATTCTGCACATTGGTTAATAATGGCTTGATCTAATGAGATAAGGATGACGAATGTCGTTAAGAGGAAGTGAACCCGTATTTGCATGGAGTGATAATGAAAAAACAAAACTTGTTATCCCTTGTGGAAAACCATCCTCAGTTCACCTGGCCAAGGTTCGAACCTCAACCTCCTCGTCCACGATGATCAAAGCATTGAGAGCAAATGACTACCTCTAGATCACCACTGCGGGTAATAGGTTTAAATAAAATGTCAAGTGCGCTATTATTATTTATTTATTTGGTTTAGTGTTTTATAGGAAAAAAGCAACTAAATTACTAATTTCCTTGATAATTTGATAATTGAGGAATAAACAAATGTAAAAGTTCTTGGGAAGCCAGGTATCCGCCAAAATAGCAACAACGTGCAGTGTGGTAAGTTGCACTGATCTGAGAAAATGCGTGATTAAAACTTTGACTATGCCGTTGACTCTTTGTATTAAATTTTAAGGATACATTTGAATTTATATTTATATTTACAATAATTTATAGAGTAATTTATAATACCTTTCCAACAATTTCTTCATGTTTTCGGAACTTATTCGAACACATCATTGGAATATCCATTATGCTGAAAAGTTCCTCTGCTTGGGAATATCCTATCCCTATGGAGAGGGCTCCCCATGCAAGAGAGTTATTTATATCTTCCTCCTTTTCCTTAGGCGAAGAACTAACGATGTAGTTTTTTTCACAGTTGTCACAATAAAAAAATAGTTTGAATGACAAACCCTTCCTTATTTCTTTTTGGATATTGTACTTACCCATAGTGCAAATTGTCGGATGTTCATACACTATTTGCATTTGGTTAAGAAAATATGAAATATCTATAACTCTGTTTCCTGTTATAGTATTTTTGACGGAGGTATCTTTCTCAATCAATAAACTAGGTAAGTCATCATCACTCTCCGATAAAACTAGAATATCTTTATTTTCATTTGAATTAAGCTCACAACTATCTTCTTCTGAGCTTTGGAATGGTGAATCAGCACATTCAACATCAGAATACTGATGTCTAATAATTGTATCATTTGGGGAAGGAGGGAGTTCTTCAACACCTGACATGTAATCCGTATCACATATGTCTTGTCTGTAATAGAAAAAATATTAGGGCCTAAATTATCATTTCAAAATATATTTATTTTAATAAAGAAAGAACAGGCAGCTAATGATTTTCCAATATAGATAAAGCGTATTATAAAGATAAATATATTTTATATATCTATATAAGCTGTAATTTTTTGTACACAGTATATATGTGTGTGTTTGAGAGAGAGCGAGAGAGAGAGAGATATGAGAGATTTAAAAAATTGGCCCAAACTGATGATTACGTTGTTCATTTGTATAAGTCATGTGACATATAATAATATATATTTTAAAAGTGAGCACATATTACATAAATCTAAACTCTGATTAGGACTTTAATCGGTTGGTGTATAAAGCCAAAAATATGTACTAAAAAAATTACTTGGAGCCTGCAGCAATAAACTTGAGTTCACAAAAAGTAGGTTGGTTAATAATTTACCTAAGACAAATAAAAAAATTATATTACATATTTTTTGGGTGGCTTTCCATATGTGTTCTCTTTCTATAGATCACTCTCCACGTAGATAGAGTGAATTTACTATTAATTTTTTTTCCTTTTCCTTGCACCTTAGAATAACTCAAACCTTAAATGTTTAGCTAATCACTTAATAGCTCAAAGTGCCTAGAAAATATTGTATGATTATTCGATATCAAAATAGAATGGACGTAAAAAGTGTTTTCAAGTGTTTAGGTGAAAGTTATATATGCCCTATAACTATTTATGTAATCATTCTTGATGTTCAATATGTCGAAACCTTGGGCGATTGCTTACAGCCATTTATTGTTTATTATATTATATTTTCTCAGTGTTACTGATTCTGGTAAACCCCTAATATATAAAATAATTATATAGCCTATGTAATACATGAAGCTCATTCACTAGGCCTATTCGTCTTATAGTTTATTATTATTATTATTATTACTACTATTAGCACCGCGTCTTACCACCCGTTCGGGTTGTACGCACTTACGCCAATGTGTAATGGTAGGGTGATTGTAAGATGAAATGGGGGACCTACAGTTTAACGTGGGATCCGAACCACGGTGGAGGCCTGGCATTCCCCACATTCACAAGATGTCTTGTCAGAGGGGAAGGAAGGTTTTGGCAATCAGATAAATCTGTGCCGGGACCGAGGATTGAACCCCGGACCCCCAACACAGAAGTCTGACACCTTACCCTTAGATCGCCAGGTCACCATACGTCTTATAGTAAAGACTTACCTTTGAGGGTCTATGTTATTTTCTATGGCAAGCATCTTCAAACTAAGTCTCCATCTTTTCATAGCTCTAGCTTTTTGGTTTCTTTTTCTTGGTTTTGAAGCTTGACGTTTTCCAGGTTTTGATGGAGCCATTGTTTATTAATTTAATAATTATATATTTATATATATATATATATATATATATATATATATATATATATATATATATATATATAATGGTTTCTTTATAGCTCACAGTGATCACAAATAAAACACAAATCTAAAAATCACTACAACATGTTTCAATAATGAAATAACCCTGGCAGTGGTATAAAGATCAATATCACTATAATATGAGGCTAATTATTTCAAGAGACAACTTGTGAATGACCGTTCAAACATAAAACTCTCAAGGACTGCAGATTACTTGGGGTTTCTGTGATAAGACAGCTGGAGTAACCTTTGTGTGTTGCGCGAACTGTGGAGGCGGGCCATCCACCACCCTTTCTTGTCAACTAAGCTACACTTCCCTACAAAGTTTTGATCCCGGGAGCCAACTTGGAATTTCAGTGCATATTTTTATGACATACGTAAATCAAGTTATTCAGTAAAACGTTGCATATTTAAATCTGAATATTTTTTTAATCTTAAGTATACACATCTATAAATCGAATGAATACTGATATTTAATATTTATAGATGAATTAGTATTAATAAACAATTGTTGAAATGTGTTGATTTTAAGGGAACTTTAAGTATATTTATATAGAGTATGCTTATACATACGGTAAAATCCAAGCTTTATCAAATAGGTATAGTATTAACGATACTAAATTTAAATTTTCAAAATTTTATTTCAAAAAGTGTGGCCTAAAACTTGATTCGGAAAACGTAAAAATTGAAGTTTCTTACCCTCATAGCTCTTGAATAAAAATAGATAAAAATAAATTTTTGGTGTGTAACATTTCATAAAAGAAAACTCTTTTGAATGGCGAAAAAAAAAATTCTGTACATATGGCCTTAATAGTTCCACTAAACAAATACAAAGCGTAGTTAATCAATTTTTATAACACACTGAATTTTAAAATAAATAAAACTAAATTTTATTGAAAGAATATTAATAAACTTTAGCAAAAAGTATATTTTAATCTTGAAGCTGATGCTTTAAAAGTAATATTTAGTGTAAACTATATTGTTTAATAGCGTTTTCTGACACAAAACCATTACTATTTAATATTATAAAGTACAAATTTCAGCAAGTTACTTAATTTAGTGGATCCTTTGATGTAATCTAAAGTTATATGACATTTTTCAACAGATTATAAAATTAGATATTATATCTATATAAGTAGATTATTTAAAAAGTTGAAGATTAATTTTCTCAAAAATGCTATGTATATTTCTGGTTAGAGATCTCTCTGAACGTTTTGTGTGAAATTATTTTTATTTATATTTATATTATTATTATTATTATTATTATTATTATTATTATTATTATTATAAATAATCTGTATTACGACCAGTCCATCCCTTTTGTCGGTAAGCTTAGACCACGAATGACAATGTCTGGATAATATTATCAAGATTGCATATTGAAAGTATATAAATATCACTGTAAAGTTCTGTTATTTATTATTAACATATTTATATTTTCAAAGTGTGTACAAATCATCAGCAAAAGTGTAGTGTAAGATATTTCCCAAATGGTATAATTTAATGTTATTCACAGAAAAATAAACTTTAATTATATTTGTTATATTTTAGATACTCTTTGTCTAACAGCCAAGTTATCAAACTTACTTATCACTCACTATTCCTCTGTGGTACAGCTTATAAGATATAATGTAATACGTTAAGGTAAGATTGCTACCATTAATGGTAAACGAGGTTGAGACCATAACTCAAAGAGGAATATTTTTTAAATTTTAACCAATATTATTTCAATTAGATGGCTCCTCTGTAAAAGTAGGTTTTGTACCTAGATTTTCTCAAATTACTCTAATGCTTGTGTTAGTTAACAAAGAGTTAACTTAGCTTAAATATGCACACACATTTTATGAAAAATAATGCCTATTTGTTTATTAAATATAATATCAAGCATCAAATCGTTTAGAAATTGAGTGTCTAAGAGTTAATAATTACAGTATATTTACATTTTTTTACTGCAATTTACAATATTTTGTACACTTTAGTTTAAAATTTAGTGAGTTTTAAGTAGATAAATGAAACTTATTCGGATTTATTAATATAGTTTAAGAACTATTTATATATGTTTTAAGAACGTGTTAAATGTTTTGATAGACGAGTTTAGTGTGAACCTGGTTGTTTGAGTTAATCTTGAAGGTCTAAATTTAATCAATATATATGTTTTATTAATGGATAATGGGGTCTACTTTTCCATCTGCTGGCAAATGGACTTTACATTTATTTTAAAATGTCCCTTTCTGGTATTATTATATCAGATAATAGAGTATAAGTTTTTTGTTAATAGTCAGAAGACCAACAAGTTCGGCCTATGACCAGAAAGCGTCGCGACACAAAATATTGGGACCTGTGAATCAATCTGGGTTCAATGGAGGCATTTCTTCAAATAATATTTTTCACTGGGTTCCCTTATTCTTTACACTCGAATACTTTTTCATGTCTTCAGTATTCATTTTTCTTATCCAATCTTTTTACATTCGTGTAAAGACTAGTACACACTTGGAAACATTTTTTCAGAAACATTATTTGCAAATATATTTTCAGAAACAGTTTTCAAAAATTTTTTCGTGATTTCTTTGTGTTTTACAAAGATAAAGGCGTGTTTTTTTTTTTGCTATCCATTATAAATTGGTTACAAGAAACATTTTTTGCGTGTTTTACAACATTGCCGACAGAAAATAACACTGGTCATGACACTTGTTCACTATCTTTGATCAAACATTTGTAAAAGCACTCCAAAATCTGTAGGAGACATGCGAGTGAAGTTTCTAAATCCTACCATATATGATCTCCAGTTATGTAAGATGATTATTTGCATTGTATGAACCATTTGAAGAAGTGTATAAGCCTACCACCATTTTATTTTAATATTATGTTTTCTTGAACCGTCCATAGATAAGTACAGAACTCACTCCATATAAGCATCCTCTTCGGCTGACTTCTTTTACTCCAGTGGTATTCAACCAGATGGCTGAATAACATATTGAGTGATACGTAAAATTTAATAAATACACATACTTTTATATCTATAATATATTTCTCATAGCTTTGTAAGTTGAATAGAGACTATATCTGGGGGTACAGTACATGAAACAAAAATATTTAATACCACTGTCTTACTCAACCGAACCCTCGACAGGAAACACAGCATCATCATTGAAGTCTGGACATAAAACAATGTTTGTTCAACTGTTTGCAAAACATATGTTTCCCATGTTTGTAAAATGTTTCCTTATGTTAGTGAGAAACAGGAAATATTTCGGAAACCGCGAGTAACAATGTTTTAAGAATGTTTTCATGTGCGTACTATGCTTAAGAGGTTTCAAACTCGAACAAGCAATGAGATGAGTAGCATTAGAACTATATATTAACAAACTCATCAGCCCACTGACAATAAGACGTTATTATATAAATCAAGACCACGATATGTGTAGCTGTTAATGGTGATGACGGTACACATAATATTTAGTGCTAGAAGACATATTACATCAGCTAGTGCACGTGACAAACAAATTACTTCAATGGAGTCACGCAACCTTGATTAAACGTAGCAAGGATCTTATACTGTATCAAGTATCATAAACATGTGTTGGGGGCGGTTACAAATAGAACATATGGTACATAATATAATTACATCTAATTTTAAATTGTAACCAAGCATCTACTTACAGTATCTTCAAAAACTAGTTTGTATCAACATCTTCAAAGTCATTTATTACGTCACAATACACTTGTAGAATATACAATTAATATCATTAATTTAATTTATTATAAGACTAATTTTTTACCAATATTTTGATAGTGATCCATTATGAAGTCAAAACACATCTATCAATAAACCTTACCTAATCCTTACTTACCTATCTACTTATTCTATAATATTGTAAACTCAAAAGTTCATTGCAGCACTTACAAAAGTACGCGACATATATCTATCTTGAGCTAATTCTAACCAGTCCACCTCATTACACCCTATCTCTATCTTAATCTAGCTCTATCCAGTCCCCCTTACTATACTATTTCCCTATCTTGACCACAGGGTATGTAACGCATATTTTTTAACCTCCTCAACTTTCTTGTATACTCTTACCTTCTTGAACCTAATATCTTCCTAAGGAACTTGTTTCATATCACCCTAAATTGTTTTTTGTAATATAAGGTAAGACACAGCGTTTAACAACAATTGAGAATAACCGGTACAATTAATGTTTTGTATATTCTTGAGTCGTACATTTCTTGAAAGCAGGTAAGCGATCAAAAACTCAGTGACCGAATATTAACATGAAGTTCCCAACTGTACTCCTTACCCGATTTACAATCCAATATCATAATTGATGATTAAAATTGTTCCTAAATGTTTTAACTTATTAAACCTGTCAAATATTGTTCGCAGTCGTCTCTAAAGTCCAAACCAGGAGTGTCAAACACAAACAGATGGGAGGGCCGCATTGTATCATTAAGGAGGCATTGTAGGCCATGCTTAGGACTTTTATTTGTTATATTATATATTATTATACGTAATTAAAAAGCTTACTGTTTTTTCCCTCGACCCTCTATCATTCCTAAAGTAGAAAATGAGATTTATAAACATATCTTATTTTAATGATGATGCAAAGACTTAAAAAACCCTTTTTTAGCTGTCAATTTCCAATGCTAAAAACAATTGCTAAAATAAAAAATAAATAGTAATGACTAAGACAGTACCTAATAATAAATTTAGTTCAAAATTGAAATATTTTTCATTTAAAACAAAATGTCATGATAGTGTTTGTTGGAAAACTTGCATCACTTTCAACATACTAAATTATCAAAATCTGGGGATATACTTGTATTTTGATTTCAAGCAATCCTCATTGTGCTTTGTAAAGTTCGTCTGTAAGCTAACTTCTTAGCTTGGATGTATTCAATTTTAAAAGAGAGAAAAACTGTTCAAAAATGTATGTACTTCCAAATATTGATAGAATTTTACTTCTGTTGATTATAGGGTTTCTATCATCCAAATACTTCGTAAATGTGTTTTGAAAAATATAATTATTTTGAAAATAAAACACAAGTTGCATTTCATCACCGAAACAACAGAATTACAAATTAAACAAGTAAGCCTCCCATTTAAATAAAAGAAAATACAACGGTTTTC
Organism: Timema cristinae; assembly: GCA_039000515.1. Taxonomy (NCBI): domain Eukaryota; kingdom Metazoa; phylum Arthropoda; class Insecta; order Phasmatodea; family Timematidae; genus Timema; species Timema cristinae. The sequence goes on from JBCFYV010000003.1 coordinate 6,506,405, forward strand.
AAGCTTTGTTAAATACTCTACACTCCTCATCAATTTTTCTTTTCGTACCATATTATTTAAATAAATCAAACAAGTCTACCACGATCTTGACTCAAAACGAGTGGTTGTGAGATCAAAGGGTGGAGAGAGGCTGAAAGAATCTGTAGGGGAGAGTTTGGAATGGACGGTTTGTGGAGGAGGTTTTGGAGGAGAGGTGTCTTATTAATGAGGCAAAGTGGCAAATCCAATCCAAAACTCAAAATACATCATAGGCACAAAGTCTGTAACTGTGGGCCACATTACTATTCTTCGTTCATATTTAGGCGTGGGTCGGTTTAAATGCTTGACACCCCTGGTCTAAAATATTATGCTGAGTAAATTTGTTTTATATGTATGATAAAATAGTTCCTTAACTAACCTGTGATAAAATTTTTGTTTAACTTTCAACAAATTCCTAACCCAACAAAGCTAAATCATGTGAATATCCTAATAGCTGCATTGTACCGTTTAATGTCAAACCTCTCCTGTTATCTTGCATTATCCTAATAGCATACTCTAAAGATAGATTAAAAAGTAATGAGCAAATGGCATCTGCTTGTTTCAACCAAATAAGTATTTCTGAAATATCGGATAAGTGACATCCAACCCGTTCTCTGCCGCGCATATTAATCAAACATACCTCAGTTAGCTGACAAGCTACCAAGTAACACAAACTAAACTAAAATTCCATGTAGTGTTTATTTTAATTGAATCGTGAGCCCTTTTAAAATCCATATATAATTGATATACTGCCATGTTAAACTCCCACTTTATTTTCTAATATTGGTCGTTTGATAAAAATTTGATCCATCTTTGATCTATTTCGTCAGAGTTCTAATTGATTATCCCAAATTAATTCCTTTGCAAATGGCATAAATCTAATAATTAGATTGAGGCCATTTGCAGAGGAATGTATCTAGCATAATTTTATTTATTAAATTTATGTTAGATACATGTTTATAGCATGTTTATAGCATGTTGGAAGTGGTGAGATACTGCAATAGTTATTGTACAATTTTAATCTCCCTTTTAAAAATATGTAATATAATAATTCAATAGATCAAAAGGAAGGGGTAGGCCATGTAAGACGTGGCTAAATGTGGTAAACGAATTAGAGTAAAATAGAAACATTAAGAGTTTTAAGAATAAAGAACATGCATTACTCGGTGCATGAATGTTGTTGAAGCTAAGGGTGTAGCAAAGAAATGGAGGTGTGTAGAAAGTTAGTGAGGATGGATCAAGTACCAAGTTGTTTTTGGAGCTATTTGCACAGTTTTTTGTCTATCCTATAAGGGAATGACGTCACTAGGTATGCATGTACGCGTGTAGGCGTGTACAATAATATTATTCATAGCTATTGTGAATATAAATACGGCAGAACCTCAAAAGTTAGATTGAAAGTGTACTCCTTACATTCGGCCAATCATACTATTTAATATATTTACATTTTCCTTATGACAGGTCCTATAGTTGAAAAATAATAGTAATATTTTGTAAGAGAAGGACATTATTAATTTTATTATTTTTAAAATTAGTTTTCACGGTAAAATATCTATACACTATATTGAAGCTGGAATATTTGGTGCTGAGCCCGGGCTGTCTTGTGGATTATCTGCTGGAACTGTCATTTTGGGGAATATTGATCAGTTTAGAGTGAGGAGGGTTAGGGGAGGCTGTATTTTGTTTTAATGGCCAATATTTCCTTAAAAGTAGTGTGTTTTGAGTCGACACACGATGAACGTAATGAGTACAGTGCGGATATTTGTGTCCTAGAGTTGGGGTAGAGGACTTGCACTCTTCACACCCTCTTTCAAGGCCAACCTGTATTTAACCGTAATGGCTTTGCAAATGTAATGAGGTCGTCACGGAATGAACGTTTAGTTTTTAGTTTATAGTTTTGTAGAGAGCATATAGTAGCTGCATTGTGTTGGTTAACTTAATAAAACGGTATATATTTAAATTACTATTTATTATAATGATTTGGGTGACCTGGTGGTCTAAGGGTAAGGTGTCGGACTTCTGTGCTTGGGTCCGGGGTTCAATCCTCGGTCCCGGCACAGATTTATCTGATTACCAAACCCTTCCTTCCCCTCTGACAAGACATCTTGTGAATGTGGGGAATGCCAGGCCACCACCGTGGTTCGGATTCCACGTTAAACTGTAGGTCCTCCATTTCACCTCACAATCACCCTACCATTACACATTAGCGTAAGTGCGTATAACCCGAACGGGTAGTAAGACGTGGTGATAATAGTAGTAGTATATTGATTTGATTCTTGGAATGCGTGAGAGTGGCCGTCAACCGATTTATTGTAAATTTGCAATATAAATTTCTTTATAGGTTATGTAATATAACTAATATTAATTATTTAACCTGGTCTTCCATTATAATATCCGACTATCCGAGCAGCTGAC
>JBCFYV010000003.1:6508937-6542547 GCA_039000515.1 Timema cristinae
GTATTGTCATCATAGTAAGTTAAATTGGTTTTAAACAAAAAATTGATGTGTATTTTGTTTTTAGTTAGTATTGATAAGATCTTAAAATAGTATCAAAATATTGAAAATAAAAATAATTTTTATTTTTTAAATAATATTTTGTAAATATGATCAAAATTAATATAATAAGCTATCTATTTTTAAATGTTTGTTCATGATTCCAATCTATGCAGCCAAAATATATTATTTTCTTTATTGAAAGGGCTCGTAAATGACTTGTATCACCCTTTCTTTAGTCCGGGCCTGCACCAATCACTGGTCACTACTAGTAGTGAAAAGTGAATTTGAGAGAATTTACAAAAAATGTTACACCACGTTTTACTAGCTGTTAAGTTTATATGCATACGTAGTATTAATTAGCCTAGTGAGTTAGGAGTGAATAATGTTGGATTTAGAGGAAGTGTACCCGCAATTGCGTGGAGGTTGAGTTGAACATTATTTAGGAACTACCTCCAGTACAGCCAACCGGAAATGAAACTCCAATCTTCCCGTCATGGTTAGTCTAGTCTATTGCAGGAGTGACGCCCTAAGTCACGCAGCCACCAAAGAAGGTTTCTTTAAATTGAAGTGACAGGTTTTTCGAAGTGACTAGTGAATAGGGAAATAAAGTCATCCGCCTCAGTGGTCAAACCGTATAAGGCGTGACTCTCCTTTTTGACTGGCCTGCTGATGATGGGGAGATTGGGGTTCGAATCCAAGTCAGGTTTTGGGAGTGGCTTGTCCTTAATGTTTTCTTTTCCCACTCTCATTCAAATGAGGGTATATTACGTCCAAAATAATCCCTTCCTCATTCTTATTTAATTAGCGTAATTATTATATATTCTAGACTGGACAGGTAGTAAGACACGGTGATAAAAAAAAAGTCAAATGACAAAGCTATTTGATTGAGTTGAACATTTTTTTCATTTCTTAAATATCGAAACCTGTCAAACTCTCCATGGTGTGATTCCACAGGTGAGCTATGCTTCCGCCCTTAACGATGATAGGCCAACATTTGCAGATAGAGGGTGTCATGTTTTCAACACAATGAGCCCTGGTCATTAGTCTCAGTTTTTTAATCCAGAGCTGCTACTTCTTTATTCAAGTAGTTCCTCATTTGTCCTCATGGGGCTGGGTTTAACCCCGTTCCATACTCACTGCTTTACAGGTACATTTTGGAAGCACCGGGGACCGAGTTCGGGGCCTCTGGATCTTTTAGTAATTTTCTTTTATTTGTAACAGGAGTAGAAATGATGTCCCAGCATATAACAATATTATTGTCTTTTTAAATAATAGTTTTTTTGAATTTGATTTAGGTATCAAAAACAGTGAATTAGCTGAGACTTGCCGATTGTATTGTTATGTGGGCTGAGAAGATGGAACATTCTGGAAATCCGGAACATTATTACATAAACAGATCTACTTTAAAATAAAAGGCAGCTACATAGTTTTGTGAGCGTCAGGCCCTTTATCTAACGATACACGAGCTTACTAAACAGCTTTTGTTAGTTTACCAGGGAAAAATTAGGTGCTTTACTTTTCTGGATTTAAGTTGTCAAAAAGTCAATTCCTCCAAGCTCCTTTTAGGTTTATGATTATGTTTATTAGTTTATTATTGTAATTATTGTTGTAATATTTTTTTTAAATATAGGTAGTTAGGATTAAAGAGTCTAATTACAATATATGTTTGTCAAATTGCCACGTTTTGCCATTGTTTTTCCCCTGTAAGCTTTTTATACAAGGTCTAGTTAAGTTTTGATCCATATCTTCATGTTATTTTATATGAGCTTTCACTCTCTTGTACGATTTTGATGTACTTCCTAAAAAAAAACCTTATTCTCATCCCAAAAGATGTATCGTTTAATAGTTGTTCACTAGAACTATCACTTTGAGAAGCCAACACTTGTCATGTATATCTAAAATACAAGTGAAATCAGCTGTCATGACAAGACTTGTGGCTTTGTGAAACGGGACCCACGTAGGGACACTGATAGGAAACTAAATACGAGCGGGCAACTTCTTAAGTTGACTATTTTATTATTTGTTCATTCGTTCAGGATACCTATATGGTAAAGATAATATAGTTAGGATGAAGGATGATGAAGGTAGATTTTAGAGTAAATATACCTTCATTTTCATGGAGGGGGGGTGTAAAAGAATGTAGGTAAAACCTCCACGACCTACTCAGCTTCAAGCTCTTTCAACTGTGAGCTCTCAATCACTGGCAAAACAGATCAAACGATTTTGACGTGAATAATGTGGTCCCACCAATGAATGTATTATTTTATTTACTATTCTGAGTAAATATAGGAATGCTAAACGCGGTTCAGCAAGAAAATTATCGTAATAATAAAGTTCACCAAGATGAATGTTTATTATACATGAAATATAATTTATTGTCATTAGGTCACTACAACACCTTCACACGCTATAACATGACTGTTGACCTTGACCAGCTATGGTGAATGTGGAGGTATAATAAATGGTAATTGTAATGCAGGTGATACAACTAACACCATATTTTAATTCTATTTATATTCATATTATCCTAGTAAGGAGAAATAATGATAATTTATGTAAGGAACAAGCTTAATGAGAGTATTAAAATATGAAAAGGTGATGTGGAAATTTTTTTATAAGAAACACTTAAAATAGAAATTGAGTTATATATTAGGAAAGTATAATGGATACCACATATAAACGGAGAAGGATAAATACAGTAATCCTATTATATAATATAGGCTTTAGTAGAAATATTGGATATGAAATTAAATATCATAAAAAGATGAAATATGTAGTTAATATAATATGTTAAATATTGTATATTGGCTTAGTGAAATATTACATTTATGAGAAAGTTATTTTTGAAAAAAGAATATATTAAAGATTATGCCTATTTAGGATCCGTCAAATTGATAATTAAGAAACAGTCATCTTAAAATAAAATTAAAACATCTAAATAATGTATAAAAGATAAACTTAAAACTAAGACATATGACATAAACAGAGAATATACAATTGGTAGACCTTATGGAAATTGAATTTTCATTAAATATTGTTAAAGAGAGATTAAACAAGACAGTACAATATAAATAAAATTATATAAAATTAAATTGCTATAAAATGTTTTTGTCAAGGATGATGTGTGGTAGCCACATTGAAAGTTAATAATGTCAATTTAAATAAAAGGTGATTGAACCGATTTTGTACTAAGATTAGGATATTTAATTAAAATGTAAGATGTTTAATAAAGTTAAACTATGTAATTAATTCTCATGGCTGTTCCTTAGCTGGAATTTGTTAGTTCCTCTCCTTAATGTCCAATCATCCGAAGCCGGATACAGGTTAAAACGACGACATGTTTCGGCTATTCAGCCATCATCAGGTCTGAGACAAACCAATGTAAACAGTAAATTTAAGAAATAAAGTAATTAAATTGAGTAAGAAATATGGAAAAAGAGGTGAAACAAGACAACCAAAAAAATACAGTCAAGAAAGGTTAGGATTAAACCAAGTTAGAAAAAGATGGATTGTAACTTAGTGAACGAGCAAGCTTACCTCTACTAAAGCCTATATTATATAATAGGATTACTGTATTTATCCTTTGCCGTTTATATGTGGTATCCATTATACTTTCCTAATATATAACTCAATTTCTATTTTAAGTGTTTCTTATAAACATTTTTCCACATCACCTTTTCATTTTTTAATACTCTCATTAAGCTTGTTCCTTACATAAATTATATTTTAATTCGTTATCATTGTTGTTTGAATGGCCATACCACATATCAAACATAATAAAACATAAGGAAAACAGGACCAACATGTTATGAGAGCCACAACACTTTCCTTTAGTGACGTCATTTCAGTCATGGTCAGAGATGCGTCTATCCACTCGACAGGAGGATCCATGGCTAAGCATGTGTTGTTTATAACTAAACAGAGGCTATTATTTGTCACAGACCACATTTGGAATATACAAGTGGATGGTTCCATGTCCGTGGCAGGAATTAAGGAATGAATGCAGCCCGAAGATGTCAGCTAGGTGACGTTTATGGGTCCAGTGCATCGATATTATCCACTACTCAGTAAGAGAGATAAAGTTTAACAGCTAGATGGACGTTATTATAAACGCACATTTTTATAATAAATTAACATAGACTCATATAAAAGTAAAGGTACGTTGCAACGCACAGAATTTCTCACTCCTTTAACAAAAATATAGACATTTAATTATTATTATTAATATTAGCACCACGTCTTACTACCCGTTCGAGTTATACGCACTTACGCTAATGTGCAGATGTGTAAATAGGAGATGGTGATTGTGAGATGAAATAGATGACGTACAATTTAACGTGGAATCCGAACCACGGTGAAGGTCTGGCATTCCCCGCATTCACAAGTTGTGATTAATACACGTCTTCTCAGAGGTGAATGAAGGGTTTGGTAATAAGATAAATCTGTGCCTGGGCATAGGATTGAACCCCGGACCACCAGCACAGAAGTGCGACAGCCTTACCCCTAGACCACCAGGTCACCAACATTTAATTAAAACTCTCAAGACATTGTTGCAGAAACATAATGAAAACGATATCATTATATTCCACCAAAGAGCATAAATGAAAACAATGTTACAAAAATATGTTGGGAAAAAATAACATCTTTGGTTACTGTAACGGTGTCACCGCGATCGCTCAATACGTCTTTCGGTCTAGACGGTCTGACGCAGCTGTTGGGCGCAGCTGGGTAGTTCTAGGACTGATCAAGACGCAGCTGTTGGGCGCAGCTTGGTAGTTCTAGGCTATCGATTGGATGGTACTAATCAAGACGCAGCTGTTGGGCGCAGTTTGGTAGTTCTAGGACTGATCAAGACGCAGCTGTTGTGCGCAGATTGGTAGTTCTAGGACTGGATCAAAACGCAGCTGTTGGGCGCAGCTTGGTAGTTCTAGGACTGATCAAAACGCAGCTGTTGGCGCAGCTTGGTAGTTCTAGGACTGTCAAGACGCAGCTGTTGGCGCAGATTGGTAGTTCTGGACTGTCAAGACGCAGCTGTTGTGCGCAGTTGGTAGTTCTAGGACTGGTCAAAACGCAGCTGTTGGGCGCAGCTTGGTAGTTCTAGGACTGATCAAACGCAGCTGTTGGGCGCAGCTTGGTAGTTCTAGGACTGATCAAGACGCAGCTGTTGGGCGCAGCTGGTAGTTCTAGGACTGATCAAGACCAGCTGTTGGCGCAGCTGGTAGTTCTAGAACTGATCAAGACGCAGCTGTTGGGCGCAGCTGGGTAGTTCTAGAATGGTCAAGACGCAGCTGTTGTGCGCAGCTTGGTAGTTCTAGAGTGGTCAAGACGCAGCTGTTGGCGCAGCTGGGTAGTTCTAGAATGGTCAAGACGCAGCTGTTGTGCGCAGCTTGGTAGTTCTAGAGTGGTCAAGACGCAGCTGTTGGGCGCAGCTTGGTAGTTCTCGGACTGGCCGCGACCAGCGCCGGATGTGTGGGGATTCGCAAGGCAGGGCCTGAGAGATCAGCTTGATTGCGGACAAGTCATACCGACTGGCTTTTGGCTACTGGTTCAATAATTACCTGGATAGAAAACACTCGTGTCGTTATTTGTTATAATTGTTTATACCAAAATGCCGAATAAATCACTATGATTTGTAAATTTGAGTTCATTAAACAATCTATAAAACTTTATTTACATTGAAACCTTTACTCTACAAACAAATATAAATCAAGTCAGGGTTTTGAATTAGTTCCAAGTGGTTCACAAACTGGGTCATCACAAAAGAGCAGTTATTTCATAATACTCTCAAAGTTGGTGATATCCGTTTATGTCAGGTATTCTTCTGAGGTACACAATTTAGTTTTTAATGTTAAGCAATGCCTAGGTAATAAATTTAAGCAAAATCGTTATAAAGGATTTTTAGAAAATTAATTTTCCTCTATTTTTTTCTCATATATTGTCGTGGTTAAAGCTGTTACTAACGTAAAATATGTATACATTTAAAAAAAATATGCCTGAAGTGCATGCGTTTAGGTTCCCCTAAATGAGTATGATATGCGAAATTATAGACTTCAAAGTTTTTTTTTGTTTTGTTCTTCTGGCGTCAACAAACACAAAACCCAAAAATAAACATTCGCACAATAACAAAGATACAGGTTCGTTTGTATGTTGTCTTAAAACAGTAAAAGTTGGCTTAAGAAAATAAGTATATTTTTCAAAATATGGCCTGCCCGATAGTTTTAAAACAAGTTTATTAAATGTTTTAAATTATTATATTTGTTCTTGTTTACAATTAACATAATGGTATCCACGAGTGCTAGTAAATCTCTATTTAAAATAAGCCCCACGAATAAAATTATTTATTTAGAATTATATTTAGGTAAAAGACAATGGATTTCCTTATTTTGTACATGTTTTAAAGTGCTTTCGAGATATCCCCATACATTCACATGGAGGCAGCTTGCACCAATTTTCATCAACAGTATACTAGTGCATACGATATTGACGCCTTAGTCTGTGTGCCCACATTGCCTGTATGTGTAATCGCTATGGAAGGAAATTAATGCGATTTAATTTTATTTTACATGAAAAAAGTCGACCTTTCTTACGAGTAAATTTTATGTTCAATCTGATATATTTATTTTTATAAGCTGTGTAGAATTGATTATTTTCAAAATATGCTGGAACATTTATCAAAACTTTTTTTTTAATTCATACTTTTTTTAAACTGCCACAATTTTTTTTATAAAAGTTTGATTATTTGAATGGATGTAAACTTTGATCTAAAAACGTTTATTATTCATTTTTATTTTAAATATGAAAACATATTAGAACTATTTCCTTTCTTATGTAAGAACAATTACATTGGTTTTCCAAAATTTGATTTATTCACACTCTCAAACGAATTCTTGGGCGTGACCACGTTTAGAACTAAACAATTGTGCTATTAGTACTTTAGTACTCCATCATATAGTAAAAAGTTGTTCGCCACAACTTTTATCAAGGTTTTGTTAAGCGTTTTAGTAATATTAATTAAGACTTCGCATACTCCATTTTAATTAAATCTAGTATTCTATTTTTTGGGGAAAACTACTGTTCTTTCTGAAATAAATAAGTCATAGTTTATAAAAACTATGTTTCGATTTCTTCAACAGAATTTGCATTGATACATAAATACCTTTAACACATTTATTTATGTTTCAAGGATTTGGTAGTAAAACTTAGATACAAAGTATAGAATTATTAGTAAATGTAAAAATATCGTAGGGCTATTTTCATCAAAGTTAGAATTATAAATGGGAAATTTCATAAAGCACAGCAGTTTTCCAACATAAGATAAATGCAATATGTAAAGTCCAAATTAAATTTAAAGTGGTGGGCATTGCCCTAAATTTTCGTGATAGGTATTAGGGTTATTTGAAAGATATCTCTCTACACCCATTAAAATATAAATGTATACATTTTCACCGGATTTAATACTGTTGATACAATGTGTGGTGAAATGGTTGTCAAAATAAATCCAATAAATATAAAATGGTGAGTTAAAAAATCAGTAACCACTGAAAGTCCATTGAAAATCTCATTAATTTTGAATTTGACGTTTATAAATGTGTAAAAATGTTTTAAGTATTGGAAAAGTTTTTAGGTCAACTTGACAAAAACATTTGACAATAAAATGGTAATTTTGTTTTGTGAAGATGTGAGCCATTACTGACTTGTACTTGGTACCAATCTGGCTCCCATCCTAGTTTTCGGTCACTGAAGATGTAGCTACGAAAATTCCATCGAAAATTTGTTTGCCATTTAATGTGAGACTAGATTAGACTAAGCCATGTTTAGCTCTTCATAAAATTAATCTTTAGGTTTCATGATTTGTATAGTAATAGTATTAAGCTAACTGTTCACCTTTAACTAATAATGATGTACCTGAAGTGCTGTTAATATACACTATACAGTATCATCATTATTATTAATTCCTCTAGCCCCCGATGTGGATAATTGGACCGCAACAAAGCATCGCTACTCCAGCTATTCTTTGTTACAGTTTCTGTGATGTGTTTATTTCAGGTTGAGTGGGCTATCAGACAACCCACCACATGGATTTCTACGAGCGTGTGCGAAAGAGAATACGAATGTTGCCGGTAAGGAACTTTCACATAACGTCCAGGGTTCTTTTATATACCTCAACCGACACAGGACCGATATTTTTACGTCCCTCTAGATAAGTTATGCTACTCATTTTTTTCGTTCAGTAAAAATACATTGATCTCAGCTGGGTTTGAACCCGCAAACATCGGCCCATGAGGCAAGCTTTTTACCCCAAGAGCTTAATACCAACATCATGTGCTTCACTATTTGTTAACATATTTTATTTAGTACCGCATTTTATTTAGTAGACTACACATTTGGGCTATATGCCTACTCTCACTGTTGGTTAAATCTGTACAATTAAACTTTAAACTTTCATATTATTTTGAAATATTATTATCAGCAGTAAATTAATAATAGTTTTTAAATAAAATGGCTAGAAACCTTATCAACATTTTCCTGGTTACAAAAATTAACTTTGAATATTAATCCTTCATTTATTTCTTCTTTTATCACACACCGTCTCTGAGTACCCAATTCAGATTACACGCATTTATAAACTAAGATAATTAAATAAGATAAAGGAAAATATCAGTGAGAGGAAATGTACCGAAATTAGCGTGAGGGAATAGTGGCAAACCATTTAGGAAAAATCATCCTAAGTACACCCGACTGTGTCTGTATTCCCGTCAGAGGAAACCTCAAATAAAATATCAATTAAAAATTTATTAAACTCCTTTCTTTAACAATTACTTTTAAAAACGTAATTCTCACACCAAAAACTAAGAAATATTGCCAGATACATAATTATTACTAGACACGTCATATATGCTTATTTAAGTTAATATGTATTCATTACAAGTCATTTATACAGTTGTACCCCTAATATATATATAATTCAATAGAGATATGCTTCTGAGCTGGCGGTCGGGTTCAATCCTTGGTCCCGGCACAGATTTATCTGATTGTCAAACCCTTCCTTCACCTCTGACAAGACATCTTGTGAATGTGGGGAATGCCAGGCCTCCACCGTGGTTCGGATTCCACGTTAAACTGTAGGTCCTTCATTTTATCTCACAATCACCCTACCATTACACATTAGCGTAAGTGCGTATAACCTGAACGGGTAGTAAGACGCGGTGCTAATAATAATAATAATAATAATAATAATAATAATATAATAATATAATAATAATAATAATAATAATAATAATAATAATAGCGATATGGATTTTCAAATAGTATCAGTGTTACAGATATATATGATTGAATATTCTTTCATCTAAATGAAGAGCTATAGGTTAATATGGGATTGAAATTCCTCACAGACAGAAATCAGATATGTGTGATATCTTCATATGTGTAAGAATACGTGGGGAAGGAAAATATTGAATCGTGACCTACATACCAGAATCGTCCTTGCTACCACATGCTGATGTATAGATTTTACCCCCTTCCACAGTAATTATATAGAGCTATACTTTCAACTCAATTAAAGTTCGTTTTCTAAAAAACAGATCATGTTATTCCTCCAGTTTGTTGGAAACGTGGCACACATTCTACTTTAATGAGCCATCTGTGGTAGGCCGCTCTACGACGACCATCAATAATGCTTTATCAAAGCATGCTTGCGAGTTCGCATGCGTGACGCACTCTCCCAGTCGTCCATGGCGCATGCGTGATCGGTCGGGACACTGACCTTGTTTCACGGCTGGTCACTGGAATGTGACCACGGTCTTCCGTTGGTTCTTTTATGCTCTCCTCGGATGGACTTTGAAAGATGTCACATCGCGACAATCGACATGGTGGAACAACGCGCCAACATTTCCATTATCGAGGGACAGTCGGTGACACGTTTAACTCTTGTTTCTTGCACTATGAGTCCTACTACCTTTGTAACGTGGAGAAAGGTAACATTCAAAGAAAGTTTTTCCACAATTTCATGTAAGAGGATTGGTAAACAATTTATTTCAAAACACCCAACTGGGTTTAATGCTCTGGTATACCTGTCACTAGCAACAAAAACTAAGCAATACTGACGACTTTGCCAATGTGCCCACGACTACGTGTGTTTAAATAATGATGTGCAGGTAGACCCAATACACTATCACTCGCCTTATATCCATGTACTGTTCTCCCTGTGCTTCTACGAACCTAGATCATTCTATTCCCACCTGAGACATGTCTCCCCAGCTCCAACACAGAGGACACAATTGAACCAAAACAATCTTTTAAATTAATCAAAAAGAGATGAACTATTCAGTTTCGGGAATAGACAAATAAAAGATGAATTCAGTTTTCTTGTAACTGGCAAAATTGTGGCTCTACTGTGTTCATCAAATTTTGATGAACTGGTTTTAACTTGTATATGTTTCTTTGTTAAGAGTCCATGTACTGCCATTAGGATACTTTAGAGAAAGTATAGTTAAGATGGCTCTGCTTGCCTGAGGGGGAACATGTACCCTAGCCAGGGGGTGGATCCAGATCATTTTCATAGGGGGGTCATAATTATAAATAACATGGTTACTTACAATGTTAGATTTCAGTTTAGAGCCATTAAATAGTTTATCATTCATATTTGATCTTATGTATTTTTAAACCATGACTCAATTTTTTTAAATCAGATAATTTTTATAAACTATTTAGAATGGCCCTATTCGAACAATTTTTTTGAAAAATTGTTCACTCTAGAAGCTATGAGTAGTCTTCGACTTGATTTTTTGGTTAGATTCTTTTATAGGCTATTTAAAGTGTCCTCACCTAGAAATTTTTGAAATTTGGATGCCCCTAGAAGCAATTTAAAGTACCCTTACCTTTTTTTTATGATAATTAAATACCTTTAGAAGATAATCGTTGAAATGGTCTCCCACCGATTAAATTTGGAAAAAGGAATTCTTTCAGAAAATTCAGAATTTTGAATTATCCTCCCAAGACTTATTTGAAATTTGGATGATCTTGAAAGCTTTTTAGAGTTTTATTTCACCTACTTTTTCTGTCAGTTAGGTACCTCTAGTCTAGTAGATATTTTAATCGGTCTTCTCCAACAACATTTGATAATAGAATGCAGCTAGAAGTAATTTGGAGTTAAATTTAAGATAATCTTTCAGCTTCACATTGGACCATATCGGAGGATTTTAAATATATCTGGTTAGGGAACTTATTTAGGGGGAGAGGCATGGCTTAGCTAGTTAGGCCCATCGACATTTATTATGCAACATTTCATTTGAATAACAAGAGCACGTGACTAACCTCTTACATAATATGATTACTGTTTTAAGGACTTGATATTGGGCACTAGAATCAAATCCAGAGAAGTGTGGGGGAGGGGGCTAGGGGGTAAAGGAGTCACCCCCAAAAATATATTTTCATTTATTTAAAAATCTTAACGAATCTTAATCTTAACAATAAATTTACTTTCAGGAGACAGATTTATCATCTTAGTTTAATTTATGTACACATTGTAAGCAAGAAATAAGATATTGTATTGCTTCATTTATTGATTAAATTTTTAATTAAATGTGTTCATCCCTCCTAAAACACACACACACCACCTTCCCTTAAATAACTGCTTGGCAATGTTTTGAGACCTATGAAAATACACAAATATACTCTTAGTAAAGTCACTAAATAGAAGCACTTAAATGGTACAAAACATATTAACCCTTTAGGTAGAAAACATTTGAAAGCTGTACATTTGGACTTGACAAGCCCTACTATGTTCCTTGTTATTTATTTGCTATGGATCTGTATCAGTGAACACTCACCTTAAAGCATCAACCTATTCTGGTATAATTTTACAGCAAAATACATGGCCGGAGTTTGAATCCAGGATGGGTGTACAGAGTTTTCATAAATAATTTTACAGTCTACCTCATCACAAATTTAGGTATATTTCTTTTTAATTCTACCTTCTTCACCTATTCTTTAGTACTTTAACTATTTGGGTAACCTGTAAGATAGCGAGATGGGGCATACAAACATTTAATTTTTTTAATAAGGTTTGTAAATAATTAAAAGAATTTAATTAATATAAATCAGTCTACGTGCCCAAATGGCTTAAGGCATCCATTTCATGTAGCCTCCCAATGAAGGGGAAATTGGGTTTCGAACCCAAGTTGGGTCTATAGAAAGTGGTTTTCTCCTAAATAAATGGATTTCCACTCTCCCACCACACAAATGCGGGTAGAATATCTTCAGAGGTTTTATTCCTCATCTCTACCCCTTAGAGAATTTATCTTGTATGCGAATAGCCTAATTAGCTAGTACTACACTGTGGTAGAAAGAAAATAAGACGAAATTAACATCAACTCCACTGTCTATCTCTATTAATAACGTACTCAATGTCATTAAGAACTCGAAATTTCATTGTCGCACTTACAAAAGTACGCCACCTATCCCTATCTTAAGATAATTTTATCCAGTACACCCTATTAACCCCTGTTCATATATTGGGATAGGTCCATACAATCCACTTCATTGCACCCTTTCATTATTGTGGGCTATCTATATCCAGTACACCTCATTACACCCTATCCCTTTCAGGTTCGTTCTAATGGTGTCCTCTCATCTACATCTAGGTCTTCTCAATGGTTGCTTCCAATAGAGTTTGCCAGTCATTGCCCTGAACAAGGTTCTATACCCTCCCATTCTCACTGCATGATCCTCCCACCATAGTCCACGAGACTTTATTATCCTAACAATGTCTTCTGATGAGTACAGGGTATGTATCTCCCTAATATGTAACGTCCTACACTCCTTAGTATCCTCACCCCTTAGTGAACCAAATATCCTCCTAAGCACTTTGCTCCCGAACATTCTAAGTTTGTTTTCATCGTGTAAATTAAGAGACTACGTTTCATACACACAGCCCTATATTAAGTGGCCTATATACACATGTGAGAACTCAGACACATATTTCAGTGTCTTCTTTTCTGGTTAACAGATGCGATGTTTGAATAAAAATGAATGTACCAAGGTGGTTTTAATAGATTGTTTCTAGCTCTCCCTTCACACAAATTAGTGTACACTTCATCTGATCATGTCTATCTCCTCCATCATGTAAATATAAAGATATCACGGACAAGATGAAACAAGCAGCGTACGCTGAAAGAAAGTGATACCTTACAGAACATACATGATGGTTTATCCATGAAAATTATGATAACTAAGATTTCTTTTCTGTTTTTCAAAACTAATATTAACTTTAATCAATTGAAATTATTATTAATAAATTGTTAAATTACAGGCTAGCCTAGTTAATGTCTGGTCAGATATAGTGTTTACAATGCACTATATCTTCTGGTATGAGTAAGAGAATGTTGTTGATTCCATTGATCTGCCTCAGTCTCACGTATGACTCGGATAAATATGAAAGTAGCAGAGGTACGAACGATATTAGTAATAACATTCCATATACAGCCAGTCTCTGATGAATGGCGTGAAGACATAACTTTAGGGCCAATTTTGTATTTATGTTGGTGTGTTTGACAGATTGACGTGCACTAGCACCTTCTGGCTTGGTGAGGAAAGCAACGGGATACTAAATTTCTCCTCAATTCCCTATTACCCGTCTTCAGAGCTGCCCAGGCTAATCAGCTGACTGTTGAGGATCCAAACAACCTTCGGGTTGAATACTATTAATACATACAAATTACAACTACATTTTGTAATCGTGTGAATATTCACAAATTTACTAAATATATTATTATCCACCACATCGTCACGTTTGTGGTTATGTTATACACCTCCTGTTTGGTTTGGTTTGACTTACAAATAATATTTGGTGGAGCATCAAAAGTTATCATAAGAAATTGATGGTATAAATATTTATTATAAAAAATCTACAATAGGAATTTTAAATCCAAATAAATAATTTGAAAGAATAACATTTTTTCTTACTAATAAAACCATTTTATTACTGTTTAAAAATAAATAACAACAAAGGTAGTGACTTGTCCTATTGAGAATGGAAATTAGTTACTGCATCTATTAAATGGATAACTCTATAGCAACTGAATAGTAATAGTTTATATTTGACCTATTTCACTAAGGCAGCAGCACATGTTTCGCCTTCATAGACGTTTTATTATTTGGCAGGCTTAGCCTTGGATTGCTCTTATAGCACGGTGAGATACAAATTGCCCTTCTCTGACTAATTTGTCTTTAACTGTAAGTAGAATTGTATAATAACCTGGATTAAACTATTGTATATTTTAAGAGGTTTGGTTATCATTCGAAATTAAGTGCCATGAAGATTCTGATCATAGCAGATGCTAAAGCTCCCAGAAGTCTTCAGCATCTGATGAGCAAAAGGGAAGGGCATATATTTGGATTGGGTCCATCACACTTTGGATGCCGCTCTCTGGTGAACGTAGCTGTTGTAGGCGAGGAGATGAGGGTCAAATAACACAGCCTCCTTGAAGTTCTTGTCATCTCCGTTCTGAACCGGCTCCTCAAAGCTCCTGCCATGATGGTCACTGACAACCACCGTGGATTCATGACCGGCGCTCTTCTGGCTGAACAGCTTCTTCAGCCCGATGATGGTTGAGAGGATGAGTGCTACTTTACTCACGAGAAGAGCTTTGCCAGCAAGGAGGGATAGCGCACCGAACGCCAAGGGCACCAGTGTTCCGGCCATTAGCAGGGGATCAACAACAAGCTGCTAAGTTTCTTCTTCTTCTTCCTTCTGCGAGCTAGGAAGAAAACGACAATCGTTTCAAAAACCATAGCAATGATACATATATTTATTTTAAATTTCTATGATATTAACTTTTTCACTGCATTTCTCCTCCCAATCAATCCATTTCATATATGTTATTATTATTATTATTATTATTAGCACCGCGTCTTACTACCGTTCGGGTTATACGCACTTACGCTAATATGTAATGGTAGGGTGATTGTGAGATGAAATGAAGGACCTACAGTTTAACGTGGAATCCGAACCACGGTGGAGACCTGGCATTCCTCACATTCACAAGATGTGATTAATACACATCTTGTCAGAGGTGAAGGAAGGGTTTGGTAATCAGATAAATCTGTGCCGGGACCGAGGATTCATATATGATAATCATGTCAACGTGGTAGGTATAAGGAGGGTATAATCTATAATAATGTACCAGCATTGGCGTGGACAGAAGGTGGGCAACCATTAAGGAGAAATCGCTCTCACTACACCCAGCTAGGATTGTAACTCAGATCTATCACTCACCGGAAAATATACTAAATAAGCTTTAATGTGAGACCCCATATTATATCCTTGCTCCGGTGATTATAAAATAAAATTTAAAATGGCTTTCTTAGTTATCAGTTATTAAATTCAAGATAATGGTGACATTGGAATTGAATAGGGTGTCTGGATTTGACAATGAATCCTTCAACACCTAGAACCATAAGTGTGAACATTAAAACCATGATAAGTATGTATCTACACGCAATTATCTTTGTATTAGTGATGCACAATGGCACCACTACGAGACATCAAAGTCTGCACTGTTTGCACCTAGAAATATATTCTCAAATAATATAATATACGTGATATATTTATTACTATTACCAACATTTCCATAATTGTAGAACGCCTACCTTTAAGAATGTGTGAATTATTTCAGGGGGTACGTAAACTACCAATGAATTGTATTTTTTATAATAGTTTAAAGCATATTTTTATTTGTTTCTGTGTTCTTTTATCGGCCTTTTATCCTCTCTGTCATGGATTTGCAACACTACCACTAGTTACTAAAATTGGTAGCGACCATCTACACTTTAAAAGAATAAAGGTGTACATGTTATATTTTCAGTTAGTTAGGTCTTGGTGCCTAAAAGGGTAGGGGACTGTCACAATTTCTGAAAAACATGCACACTAAGATCTATATCATTTAATTGGGGTATTTTTATTTGATCCCTTCACACAAATAACTGTGTTCTTATTTGTATGGGCTACTCACATCATAGTGATATGTTCATTGATTGTTTATTTTATCCAGGATTTTTCGGATACTTTTTTTTTTAATTTTTCAACACGGACTAAATTTCACTAAGGGTTTATTTGGCACTTTGGCACTTTGGCACTTTATAATGGCTAGTTTATGTTATATTTTACACACATTGATTAAGGGATACATCCTCATTTGCATGAAGTAAGAGTGGCAAAGAAACCAATTTAGGAAAACTGCCGCATATCAAGGCCACTATTATGGTTCAATCTTCCTTATTACCAACTAACCAGACAAGACGAGACTGAGGCCTTTGTATAAACACGCAACATTGCAGATCACACTCATTTTCTTTGATGAGCTATTATGAATAATCCTAGGACTGAATTACATTTGAAATCTTCCTGAAACGTTTAAAATCAATCGTAGGGGTAAAATATAGTTTTAGTCAAATTTAATATAAACGTTTAGGTATATAATTTATTATTAGTATAAGTGTGAAAAGATTATAAATTTTCCCTATTTGGTTAAAATTTAAAACCCACAAACAAATGTCCTCCCATTTCAATAAATATTGCAAAGAAAAAAAGTTTGATTTATATCAATGAGTGAAAAATATTTACCAAGTCTATAATATTATCAATTTTATGTAGTTTCCAGTAACACCTTACATTTTTTGTAATATTTAAGTCTGGCATCGTACTTTTTTCAAATTTGTATAAATGCAGGACCACACTTTATGACTTGTGTTATTAATTTTATTTATTGCTTTTAAGAGGCCGTAGATAATTACAAGAGCAAATTTTATTTGTTCTTTTCTCAATGTAGGTTTCAATACAGTCCAATTTTAATATAAAGAGCATTTTAGAAAATACAAATAAAAACTTTGATGCTAAACGTTGATAATATTTTACCATATTATCAATCATATTTTATTGGTATCAAAATACCTATCAAAATTGACATCCGTACATCACATAGTTCGATGTATTAATAAGTGAAAGTAGTTCCAGTAATATTTCTAGCTGCAGAACACTCCAATTTTAAATTGCATTACAGGTATTTATTTTGCACGTGGTTACCAGATCTTACCAACTTAAAACCAGCTTACAAATTCTAATTATAAACTTCTCAAGTTATTTCAAGTTCGGAATTAAGTTTGAAACATTAGTTATGTAAATAATTATGCTAAATTATGCTAACTATGCTCAATGCTAAATTTTCACACATTCAAACTTCGCCTTACCCCCATAAAAATGATATAGTCTTTGGTTGGGTTGTTGAAAATAATTACTGAGCGAAGTGTATACACAAAATAGATTAAAGAGATTTTATTTTCAGTAATTGATACAAAAATATTGTTAGATTTTCTTTTAATTTAAATTTTAAACAAACAATTTATTTAAACGTAAACTGAGTATATTCTGAAAATTGAAAAATGATACCTGAACACGGGAATCGAAACGTGGTTCTTCAGTTTTGAACGCTAATGCTCTACCCACTGAGCTATACAGGAATCGTCCCGTGGCCAGGGTAATTCTTCACTCATATTTTAAGGCAGAGTCTATGATGGACGTGCGGAAATAGTCGGCTTTATTCACGAGCTATCAGATAACGCATCCACCGTCGACTTGGTAGTTGGCTTATTGCTGTCACTTGTACAATTATTATAATTGAAAGAGATTGCCACGTCCATCACAGACTATGCCTTAAAATATGAGTGAAGAATGACCCTGAATATTGGACGATTCCTGGATATCTCAATGATTAAAGCATTAACTTACTAAGCCAAAGGCCCCGGGTTCAATTTCCGTGTCTTTTTCAATTTTTATATTATGATTTCTATATGGAGTAGTCCTCACTAAAAGTATAAATAATAGCTTTGACTATTTTATTTGTAGGTGACCTGGTGGTCTAGGGGTAAGGTGTCAGACTTCTGTGCTGGCGGCCGGGGTTCAATCCTCGGTCCCGGCACAGATTTATCTGATTACCAAACCCTTCCTTCACCTCTGACAAGACATCTTGTGAATGTGAGGAATGCCAGGTCTCCACCGTGGTTCGGATTCCACGTTAAACTGTAGGTCCCTCATTTCATCTCATAATCACCCTACCATTACACATTAGCGTAAGTGCGTATAACCCGAACGGGTAGTAAGACGCGGTGCTAATAATAATAATAATATTTTATTTGTAAACTGAAGTCAGTAAAAATACCTATTCACTAATATCTTTTACATCTCTGTAGGCTTTGTATTAGTTGAGAAAAATGGATGTTGACAACAGAAATAATATATTATAGAGTTAATATTATTGGTTTATTAATCACTCATCAAAAAAGCACTGAATAAGTTCACCAGCGACAGTTTGGTGGTTGGGGTTTGAAACCTCGTAGGACAAGCGGTGGGTGATTTTTACCAGTTAAGTTTAAACACATTTCCCCCCTCCTCTATCCAAGCGAATACGTGTAAACTTCCATACACAATTTACTAGCTCAGGTGCTTTCATTCTGTGCATTGCGGCGCCCCGGAGCGTCGCAGACAGCTCACAGAGGGCGCCACACCATATTTTTGGTAAATACATTTACTGCTCATCGAGTGCACACAGCTCATAAGTATTTGTTGATTGGTGTTATTTAAAATTGTAATTAATGTATTTAATTTTTTAATTTATATGTATTAGTTTTCAAACTATTACTAAGCCACTAGGACAAAAAAAAAGTTTAACCCTAACCGAACTGTTAGGTATTTCTTTTGAAATAAGGGTGTCAAGGAAAAAACATAGATACATCAAGGGTGGAGTGAATGAACACATTTTGGGAATCTATGACCCATCTCATATATATACTGTTAGATAAATAATAATAATGTTGCGACTGGTTTAAAGCATAAGTGTTAAAACGTTTTACCATTTGACGTTATTTACTTTTCAATTAACAAATGTTACTTTAAATGTTTATGTATAGATAATTTATCAGTTAACACTGCAATAAATCTTATACAAAATAAAACCACATATTAAATAAACTATAAATAAAAATTGTATTAACTAAATAAGAAGAAGTAAATAATATTCTTACGTTTAAATATCGAATAGAAATAAGGATTGAGGACTAAACAACCAAAACAAACTAAGCCTCACAGATATCCCGGTATTATGAAAAAAATGAGAACTGAAATTAGAAAATAATCGTTACTTCATTAAAATAGAAAATAATAAATTATTACGTCACAAAAATTATGTATGAGGAAATAATACCATATAAGATAAATTGTATTTTAGGCATAGGCTACTTATGTAAAAGTGTATTAAATAAATTATTATCCATGTGATAATGTTCGGGTATCAACATTTAAAGAAATAAATATGTATTTTATTGTTCGTGATTTAAAATTATCCGTGCAATCTTGTGTACCTCTTAACCGTATATTCGGGAGCTTACTTGGAGCTTAATGAAGATAGGATAATGCTATTTTTATCCTCTGAATAAAATGGTTTCACCTATTTATACTGCTTTAATTAAATTCATTAGTGAATAACCATAAAGGGTAGTAAGACGCAGTGTAATAAAAAAATGAATGCCCAGTGTACTTATTTAATATAAAAACTCATGATAATTTTTAAGATACAAAACGGAAATTCCGATTAGTTAACGGTGAAACCTCTGGGCTAGAATGATATTGTAGGTCTCCGGTAGCGTCTGTAGTTTAAATAATGAATGGAACACACTATAGCCAGAGCCCCTATACTATGGTAAATACAGATTTGAAAGTTTGTCATAAAAAATTGAATTTCGTCATAAAAATTCTAAATTAAAAAAATCGTAAAAATTGTTTTATAACACTTGGAAAAATCACGAAAAACTTGTTTTTGCGAATATAATATAAAATCAAACAATAAATGAAGACCGATAAAATATTCTAACTAAAAATAAACATCGATACAATGAAATCACAAAATAAGCTAAAAACGCCAGGGCTTGCAAAGATCACAAACAACCAAAGATAAGAATAGCAAAAAAAAAAATATATTAATAGGATAATTATATAGATTATTTTTTGTCTAAAAGGGAATAAAAATAAGGTATAATTTATAATCCATTGAATACAACTAATTCATGATTACTTTTAAATTATCCAAATAAATACACAATTAAAATGTTATCATTATATTTGAAAGGGAATATAATAAACGCAGGGGTCTTGGGTGTAAATATTATTTTCAAGTCTTCATTGAAGAGAATAAAATAACGATATAGCTTTGCAAGTCTAGTGTTTATACATCGACTAGTCTTTGAAATTTATTGACATTGAGTAAATTTCAACTCGACCGTTACTGTATTAATTTTACGCAAATCGAAATCAACATGGCCGTTAATGTTATTCGTATGTTAACGAACACACGGAATTTTGCCTAGAAAACACGAATTTCGTTTTAAAATACGAATAATAATATTTCGTGGAAAATCTTCGATTTCGCGTATTTTCTCTCTTTGGACTAGATTAGAGGTAGTTTCAATATTTAGTACAAGTTAAACAATTTATAAAATGGCCATGTATCACAATAAGCACACTAACGTGTTCTCTCAGAGATCATGGTTAAGATGGGTAAGATGTTACATTGCACCAAGGAGTACACCAGACCGTTCCCTAAGTATGACTCCAACCATAGGGAAAAGCTAATCTCTATTAATATAACAACTGTTGTTATTGGGATGAGCTTCATAGTCTCGAATGTAAGTTACCTGTAAAGCGTGAGTTCCTTATAAAGACTGCAGGCAGTATACAAGAACGAGGCTGAGTGTTGTCTGAGTAGGCCTACTCGTGTAGTGTTAGTGGTGTTTTATTGTCCATTCATATATCACTTATAATGCTCCTATCAAGCTAGGAAGCAATTTATTGAGTGGGCGACTACACACTCCTCTTGATAAGAAAGTTTAGTCACTAAAACTCAACTAACAATTAACAAATATGACGATTCCTGGATAGCTCGAAATTAGAGCATTGGTGCATTAAGCCAAACGTCCCGGGTTTGATGTCTATGTCCAGGGGTCATTTTTCAATTTTCAGAACATGATATCCAGATGGAGTAACCCTTACTTAAAGCCTAAATAATAGCTTTGGCTGTTTGATACTTAACAATCACTCAACTCGCTATCGTATACCACCCTGTAGCTGATGAGTCTCGGGAGTGAAAGAGATGTCTGTGGAACAAATCTGATTTGGACCTGGATTCACTGGAGGGTGCAACTAAATTAGCTGATACAACTTTGAAAGATTAACTGAAATAATTATTTAATACAAAGAGAAAACTTGGTTTGAGATAATGTTTTCTAATTTAATTAAATTCCTACAAGAGTATGCGCAACTTGTAAGCCAGGAACCAAAGTCATTTAAATTGCTTTATAATAATCCATCTATTATATTAATCACCAGTTGCATAATTGTATTTAAATGCAGTATTTTTACTGATAAAATGATCAAGGTAAAGGTAAATACTTCAGGCCATTTTGATAGCTGATCGATTTCAGTTTGATATATAGATTCAATAATAATTGAAATTGTATGAAAAGAGAGAAGACAAATTATATATTAATTTATAATAATAAAACCGTTGTATTAATAATGTTACTCTATTGAATGATTAAAGTATATTATGCCGTTCATAAGACTTTAATACTGAGTAATATATACATAGATAAGTATGTATGATTAATATAGGAATTAAATTAACTAACATGTTGAAATTTTGTCTTCTAGGGATGAATAAAATAAATGTAAAGCATTTTTATATTTATTAATCAGTAATAATTTTTTAAAGAAAATGTATTTATTTTAGTCACTTATTTATACCATTATTAATTTGAATCTTCACAGCAAATAAAATATAAAATAAAATATAACCTTAACACTTACTTTAATAGTTACTACTTGTTAATCCACCTAGATAAGTTAGTAGTGCATTTTCATATTTAACGAGAAGCTAATAGCTCTATTCTCAGAACGTTAGACCAAATTACCAGGGTTCCCCCTTAAATTATAATGAATTAATGTCCAGTACACGGGGTGATGAGTCTGTTTTACAATTATTAAACTTGTTTGTGAATCGTGTAATAATGTAATCAGTGGCTTTGTAAACAGCCTGTTAAATACCTCTAATGGTGACCTGGTGGTATAGGGGTAAGGTGTCAGACTTCTGTGCTGGCGGCCGGGTTTCAATCCTCGGTCCCGGCACAGATTTATCTGATTACCAAACCCTTCCCTCACCTCTGACAAGACGTGTATTATTCACATCTTGTGAATGTGGGGAATGCCAGGCCTCCACGTGGTTCGGATTCCACGTTAAACTGTAGGTCCTCCATTTCATCTCACAATCACCCTAACATTATACATTAGCGTAAGTGCGTATAACCCGAATGGGTAGTAAGACGCGGTGCTAATAATAATAATAAATACCTCTAATAAATAACTATTCCAAGCCCACACAAATGGACACATGGTTAAATGCGTTAGCCTTTCTAGTGGGGCTTGATGAGGACGTGAAGCTCAGGGTTTAAATCCCGGTCTTTAGATTGAGGATATCTCGTATACCTTGCTATCAATATACTTCTCGCTAAATACGGACACACCGACTCTAGTTACTACTTTACTCTATTAACTTATTAGCGTAACTATACGAATAGACCTCGGGTAGAAAGTAAATGCACCAAAGTTTACTTGGAGAGAGACGAAAGAATACTTCTATACAACACCCCATTCCCCCTTACTTATCTAAGCAGGATTGAATGATTTTTTTAAAATTATATTTTGAAGTGCAAACTACTATAACAAAAAGATAGTTTTTCTTTACCAATGATTTTTTTTTCAGTTTTACTTTGAATGACATATGATCAAACTGATCACAAATAAAACCTCAAAGATTTAAGTCGATATGTGAATTTCATAAATGATATGCATATTCTGGTAAAATTATTTGTGTAAGTATAAAATAATAAATATATTATTTAATTATAAAATAACAACTAAATTATTTAATTATAAAATAACAACTAAATTATTATTAATGACAAATAAAAACTATCAAACTTACAGGAGTAAGTAAGTGCACACAATATATAAATTATCTAGTAAGAATTGAATCCTCATCTCATTAAAGTATGAAACATTGTTAACATATATATACACATACATACCTGGACATGTGTAAACACAAGTCTGTTAATCATTTCATCTATAAATGTATGAACATAATATATTATAATGCTTTATAAATGTATGTGTGTAGACACTCATTTTCATACATCTCTATTACTAGATAGAATACATATTTATAATTATTGAAGAAGATTTGAAAAGGTGAATATTCACACACACACACACATGCAAGCACAAACACACACACACACACACACATGCAAGCACAAACACACACACACACACACACACATGCAAGCACAACACACACCCTACACATAAATATGTATGTAAATACATTCTCTTATATATTTATGTATATATTTAAAAGAATGTGTATTTGTATACTTAGATATAAATAAATACATTCTCTTACATATATTATAATGTTTCATATAATATATAAATAACTCCTCACATATATATTATATTTACCAACATTCCTAGATAATATAATACAAAGGTTTTTCTTAAACGAGTCATTATTTATGTATAATAAAACATGTGGTTTTCGCATTTTGTAGCGCACAGCCTAAAATATTTAATACTCTTTAATATTACATAAGTCAAAACTTTGGGTGTAGATTCAACTTTAGAAAACAAATCCTATCTACTGATGTGATAGACTTTAATATAGATAGGATTACGCACAAATTTTGATGGTTGTTTCATTAACAATTTATCATGTTTATATCGTAGGGAAAACATTTAATCATGTGTGTAAAGATAATTTGAAATAAAGTAATGTATTACTAGATTATTAAAAAATTGACTGTAGTATATTTTATTATTGGAATTCAACTCAAATCTATAAATTTACCATGGCAATGATTTACCGGTAAGAAGTTCTATATCGGCGTGAATGATTATAGGATGCATTTATTTAATTATTTTGAAAAATAAATATAACGTTAGTAAGCACAATATGAACTGAATGATTTTTTAGTGAAATGCTGGATTAATGTCTAGGATTATTTGTTATTGGTACTAGATCTTGGTTTTTATTCACCTTCATCGGATAAACCCCTCGATGACTCCTCGAATTGTAAAGAGTGTGTCCTGAAGAAACCAACCACTCTCTCTACGATAAGTCCATTCAGAGTGTCCTCTTTGTCTTCCAAAGACCTCGGTAGGGTCGCCTCAAGCTCCCCTTCATTCAGCAATGGCCTCGACGTCTCAGCGTCTGACGCCACAGGGTCGCGGACAAAAGTGACGCCGTCGAGAACACTCACACCCTTGAGGTAGCTCCTCGCCGCACGGTCCATTGCCGCCACGAGTTTCAACTTTAGACACGAACTCAAGTCCTCTCGGCTACACTCACTGTAAATACGGAACCCATAGGTGAAGTCGCCCAAAAACGACGAGGCGTCGTCGCCCATGTCCCTAGGTTCCTCATCATCGACCGCGTTGCTCTCAACATGTTGCCCGTTCACGATGCACAAAATAATCACTGAAAGTGTACAGACGTGCTGTGTCTTCATGTTCAGCAACAGTCTCCCTTGTCAACAACTGTTGACAAATGATGGAAGAATTAAAATGTCAATATATCTTATAGTAACCCTCTCCTTCCACTAACCTTTTTCTAATTAGTTCTAAACAGCCTAGTTTTTTATTTATTTTTGTTTGCAGTTCGGAAGTTTCAATGGTATATAATGACGCTCGCGTGTTGTATCCCTCCGCCAGGGGTTATAGAATAAGTATAGCACTGCTAACCTATATTGTGATGGACTTTTAAATGAGAGAATAAATTCTGCTTACGACTAATGAAGTAGTTCTTTGTCCGGTGGATATAAAAAAATGCAAAGGAGGGGGAGATGATCTGAAAAAGACGGCAAGTAAGCCCTCGAAGCAACAACAGTGTAAATCCCTTCCCCCCCCTTTCTCCTACGTCACAGCTGTGTGTGTGTGTGTGTGTGAGAGAGAGAGAGAGGAGAGACTATGGTGACGTATGAATGAGACTGGTAAAGTTAGGTTTTTTAAGATAATCTGGTTGTTCTCGCTAGTTTCTAGAAATAATTTGAGAAATACTATCTGCTCACAGCTACACATTTTTGCAGTTTATTGATAAATCCGATAAATTTTATCTATTGAGAAAATTAGTTTTAATGAGGTGTAATTAAATAATTAATGGCTAAATATTTGTTTTAATATCTTGTATTTTCGACCATACCCCATTACCTAACAGGTCATAAGAATACATTAACTATACTAGGAACGAGGGCATGGTTAAGGTATGAACTTAGATGAAATGTACTCGCATTTGCTTACAAGGGGAGGGAGAAACCATTTGAAGAAGCCACACCCAGAACATTCAACCGGCATTCTAACCCCGATTATCTCCTCGCCAATAATCCAGATCAACACGAGGGCGACACCTTAAACAATGCGACCAGTTTCCATGTGATATATTGTTAAGGGGCCGGTCAACACTCATTCACCCATAAAACATGGTATTACCAAACAAAAGATTGTGATAAAACCGTTCCATCGATTTGAAATCGGTTTTCACCAGTGAAAAGGAATTTATATTATCTAGAAAGAAAACTTTGTATAACTTTTACTAATCATACTAATTCATTTATATAATGAAAGCTATCACATTTTCAGACTCGCACTATTTTGATAATAATGACTTCATTAAGTGAAATATTCAAAAGTAAATTTTACTATATAAAGCTGAATTATTTTTACTTTGATTTTCTTATATTAGAATATTTAGCACCACGTCTTACTACCCGTTCGGGTTATACGCTTTAAGTACTAATTACGTTAATGGATTAGGACCTGGGAAGCTTGAATTAGAGGAAGTGAACCCGCATTTGTATGGAGGGAGAGTGGAAAATCATGTAGGAAAAACCACCCCCAGTTCATCTGACCGAGATTCGAACCTCGATCTCCCCGTCCTCAGTAGTCGAGCTCAACACGACAAGCGCGTTAGCCAACTACGCCACCGAGGCGAGTTTCTTATATTTGAATTTTTGTTTAGTTTTCTATTATTTTTTATATATCTTTAAATGAACAACTACTTTATACAATATTAATATCTGGATAATATTTTCTCCTTATTTTAGCTATTTATTTATATTCCATTAGCCTAATACTAAATTTGAAATAGTTTGGTAACAGTAGTATAACGCCGCTTGTAGGAATACCGGGAACTACGTATAACGTTTAGCAATTTACAAAGGGCTTCCATTTAGAGCGTTGTCACGATCGTTTTAGAAATGACGAGACAAACTATTTATTCCAACATTGTGAAGCTTTAAAGTTATGTACGCACTATTTAAATCAGAAATAGGAATCAATGTACGAGCCTGAAAGTGGAAGGGGTACAATTTAAGCATTGATATTTAGGGCGCTAGACTAGTCAAACAGAAATCCACAAACCTCTAGTGATTTTAAAACGTTCATGGGCTGTTATTCTTGTGTGTGTGTGAGCGCACGCGCGCGGGGAGCTGGGTTGTGGGAACAGTGCACTTAATGTTCCTTTCCTCTCTCTTTGCTTAGTTCAACCCTCCCACCACCCCCACCCCTTTGAAAGGTAGTATTGTAATTTAGGCTAAGGCCTAATGTTGACCGTAGGAGAAGGAAAAATATTTATTGATTCAGACCCATTTTTAAAATATACTCGTTGCGCGTGGTGGGCACATAATTGATATTTTTACCACATTATTTGAAAATGTTTTTATAATTTCTAAGCACCTAGTCTAACTAACTGTTCACATTGAATAAATACTTCATAAGGTGGTATTCAAAAACAAATTAGCGTATAATCCGAACCAGAAAATATGGATGAACATTAGCTAATAATAGTAAATCTATATAATTTTAACAGACCAAATTTTGTTTTTAAACTATCTAATTTTACTGAACTTAATATTATTTAGAATAATATTGATTAAAAATATTAGCCTTGTTACTTTCTCATGGATAAAAGAAATGATGATAATCATGGACATTTTTGGCCTCAACATTATGATGGTTCTAATAGTCGAAGTAGTCCCAAACTTAAAAAATGTTTATCTTACATATATATATATATATACATGTTTCCATTTACTTGTAAAACCTTTGAGGCACAATAATAGAAAAATATACAAACAGTTTTACAAAGTAAAACTAAAATGCACTTAATCAATTTACAAATGCGAGTTTTAGATTAGTTAAACAAATACAAGATTGAGTTGTGAATAAAGTTTTAGAGATGATCTTTATGTATACATTAGACCCTTTGAATAAAAATATTTTACATTATATATTTATAATAAGGATCCAGAAAAAAGCGTGTACATTATACAATCAGCCCTAATAAAATATACTTACTAATATGAAAAGCTATTTGGAATACATATTACAACGACAGAAATATATTTTTAAAGAAAAAAAAATGTTTGTGAAATAGTGTGAATAAAATAACACTATATATATTTTGTTTAAAAAAACTTGAGTAGCCAGAAATAAATAATGTGATGTGAAACTATTTCCCTTAGCACTGTGTTAACTACCCAATCGGATTACAGCTTATGTACTAATTACGCTAATGGTTTTATAGCTTAGGATTGTTATATTTATAGGAAATGTACCCGCATTTGCGGGAGGGAGAGTAGAAAGTCATTTTGGAAAAACTTTCATTACACTCTACCGAGATACTTACCTCAATCTCCCCATCCCAGCGGTTTAGTCTATTGTGAGAGTACCGTGTTAGACCATGTGGCCACCGGTGTGGGTGACATGAAATTAAATATGGCACTCGAAAATTTCTCCAATAGTAACTTCATTATATTTTTAGCTACAGATAAGCGATTAAAATAAAATAAACATAAGAATTAAATGAAAATTAATACATGAGATAGTAGAGTAAATAAATGGTACGATATTATCAACAAATTTTCTCATATTGTGTAAGTATTATAGCTTCAAAGATAATTTTCAAAATTTTCAAAAATAAGTTTTGAGTAAACTATCCTAAGGTATGTTTTCCTTATCAAAGCAAACAAATCATCTTGTTATTCATAATAAACATTCTTTATTCATAAATTTTAAACAACATTTTTCAAATATATCTATTTAACAAAATTTAAATTTTCAAAAATAAAAAATTTGTTAATTATTCTA
This sequence comes from Timema cristinae, assembly GCA_039000515.1. Classification (NCBI taxonomy): domain Eukaryota; kingdom Metazoa; phylum Arthropoda; class Insecta; order Phasmatodea; family Timematidae; genus Timema; species Timema cristinae. Next base: position 6,537,283 of record JBCFYV010000003.1, read on the forward strand.
AAATTATTTGTTATCGTGTTATCATAAATAACTAATTATTTGAATTTAATTTTCAAGATCAATTTCAAAAGAATCAAATCTTTATATCATTGATCGTAGTTAAACAACCTTTAGATTAATTTATTTTAGATAAATAAAGATACATTAATATTGATAGTTCAGAATAGTCCCCTGTTTTAAGTTTTGAAACTAAAAAAAATCTAAAGTTACAAAATTCAATAATTATTTAACTACTATGCCAAATGATTTTTTTCAAACAATAAATATAGCTATTTATAATGAAAAAGCTTAACAATTACTCATTTTGAACCAAATTACTAAAGCCATCTTTTAAAATATTAATATTAAAAAAAAAGTCATCAGTAAACTACTAGCTGAATTTCTCCCCCAAAAACAAATATACATCTTTATATGTCAATCTCATGAGTAATGAGGTGGACTGGATAGGACTAGCTCAAGGTAAGAATAGGTGACGTACTTTATTAAGCTCCTAATACCATAGTTTAAAGTTAAGTACTAGAAAGTAATAAACATTACTTAGTCATATTTAAAAAAAAACTATTATATTATCAGTATTAAAATAATTTGGTTTATTTTACTATTCAATAGCAAAAAGTTATCAACCACAGTGGGTTGTAAGACTTGGTGATTAAAATAATACCAAATTGAAAAGTTTATTGATAAAGTATTTTGTATGAAATAGGAGTAGTATTTTGTTCTCATTGACTGATAACACTGCTTTTGTGAAGTCCTTTCAATTATTTTAGCAGTCTTTTGCGCTTTTAGTTTTTAAGCTTTCTATGACAGTCTATGTCTATGACAGACAGTCTATGGTCTATGCTATTGACAGTCTATGTCTATGACAGTCCATGTCTGTGACTGTGAAGGGTGGACCCAGATTTCATCAACGATACATTTTTAGGCCATGCCAGGAATTAAAACCAGGATCCTTAGCTCGGTAGGCAGACACGTTAATTATACGGAGATAAGGTGTTGGATTTTTGAACTTTTCTAAAGACCATTTTTAATACATCTCAGGAGTCAAACTTAAATTTCTAGTCTGCTTATAAATGTTTGAATAATTCATATTCAGGTAGTAAATAAGGTTTTATTTGAATATTTCCTTGTTTATTCTGTCGCTTATGCTGCATTTTAATCTAAGGATTCGTTTAATAATTTTTCTGTGTAAATATAAGATCAAATCAAATATTTGAACGTTACCTTGTCATATGTTATTCTCGAGACTCCCAAGTCCATGGATTGTTCTGGTAGACTCCCACTTTTAGGGAGCCCTGAAGGTAAAAGTACCACGAAGATAAGTCTGGGGACAGGGTGTCACAAGTCCTAACCGATTGTTCTTTCGTCTGTAAAATCGCTGTGGATTCAAGCGAGAGACCGGTCATAAGTATGGCAAGTCCCTCCATTTTTTTGGAAGTAGGCATAATAAAGTTCTTCCGGAGTCAACTGGGCTGAAAACTATTCGTACAGCCGTAAATAGACGTCTGTATTAACAATCTCCTCAAATAATGTTGGTTCGATTATCCAGTTAACAGAAATCTACAACAAATGCAAATTTTTAAGTCATGGAGCTGTTTCTGACGGTGCTCGTGTAGGTTTTAAGCAGCCCAGTGCTGCATATTCCGGAATTTACGTATCCTGATAAATAGAACCTTGATTCAGCTGTAGAAATGAATATAAATGGGTTTAAGAATCTTTGGCTAATGTTCTCGAAGAGCCACTGGCAGTAATTCAAACGTTTTCTCTTATCATGTTTTTTGATTCATGCACCACACTCACACGATAGGGTTTCATTTCCAATCCGTGAAGTGTACGACAACACGACGTTCGAGAAACTCCAGTCTGCTGGTCTAATCGTCGTGTTGACCGGTTAGGATTGGCTCCCATCTGGTCTGCTATGTCAGTGACAGCCTCTGGTGTTGATAAAGTTGGTTGTTTCTCTCTCTTTGCACCGACACCATAGCCCTTGATCGCACTTTTTCACTTTTTAATTGTTAATTTTGCAAAATCTTTCTTCCTCCAAAAGGAAAACGCGCAGTTCATTCAAAATCAAATATAAAATAATAATGAATTTTAGACAAGGAAACCATAAATGTAAGTGTATTTTTAATATTACCAATGATTTATTTAAAAATGTTAAAATGTTTATTGGTAATATTTATTACAGATTTATTTTTTGGAGCCGGTTTTATTTGGTCCACCCTGTATTTTTCTGGGTCTGGTTTAGTCCATACTATCCAGCTCGATCTCATTGGTAGCTGTCATATTTATATCAAACTCTTGGTTCATCCGTAGTACCAGTTACCTAAAATACTCTAGTTCCTTTATGTCCTCTGTTCAACTTCTCTAGATTCAGCAATAGAACATCTCTAATTGTTTCACTCGAATGGACAACAATTTCCTGTAGTAAAATTATTTAATTTTTGGCAGTCATAATGTGGTGCCAAAATCACAAGGCAAAGATAGTCGTCACAAATTCTTAAATATTTGTAACAGATGAGTGCTGTAACAATATATTACCCTAAAAACATTGAAAATATAAAAGGTTTGCCAAACTTCAAAATCACGTTTTCAGCAAAACCTTATATTCTTATTTTTTTCATATACAATTAAAGGAAATGACACTTTTAAATTATTATAGTCTACCAGTGAATTTTTCTAGATAAAATAATGCAACCAATATTCATATCACTGTTTATGTACATTGTACATCCATCCAATGCTAGCAAGTAAATATCTTGCTAGACATTTTCAATAAAACACATTCTGAAAATAGTTTTGTATTTTTCTTGAATATTCGTAGCAAATATGACGGGTTATGACGTTTCAAGAGAGAAACAAGAGCGTGAGGTTGTAAAATAGTGCCTGAGGTATCACAATACTAATACTATACGATGGAAGGGCTGCCAGTATCAACGCTTGTTGCTGCTACAACACCATTTAGCGAAATATGCCTCGTTTTTGCCATGATTCATCTAGGGCAACAGATAAATCATGACATCCATTATTTTTACACATGCTACCTTTCACAATGTTTGAAATAACAACCCTAACAGCAGTGGCTAGTGTATATATGTATTTTACAAACTTGGCCGGTGGCTTAGGTAAGCTCAAAACTCCACACATTGTATGCCTACACTATAAAGATTTTCTTTTTTCAATTGGATAAACTCTATAAAATTTATTAAATTTATATGCAAATTTGTTTCATGATTTGTTCATAAAGGTAATTTTGAATTAAAAAGACAAACTAATTGAGATCACATCTACGTTATTTCCGGAAATCAATAAATCCTTATTTCTGAATTAAGTTATATTCTTCTAGTTAGTTCTAGTTAAATTATTACATTTTTGAAGGGCCGTAGCTAGAGGAATTGGCGCCAGGGGCAAACAGTTACTTTGCCCCCCCTCCCCCTATATCATCAACCACCCCGTTTGTGCCCAGTCATACCGGACTGGAAGCAGTCAATTTCAAGAGATGTTGCACCACAGATGTTCGATGCTTTATCCAGTATAACATCAACATCTGTAACTCGGATGTCTTGTAAAGCATCTTTCAATCCAGTAAGTGACTAACTGTGTGGTCCATGGATATATCTTTGTGCTGTAGCTGTTCATTCACGCGGGAGATCTGATATAGTATTTTGTCCCACATAACAGAGGAACAAACAAACTTAAAATTAATTTGATAAGGAAGATTTTTAACCACTGATAAACAGTCATGGCATTGAAGGTTTCTAGAAATTTCCTCTAACGCATCAACGACTTTATCAAGATGTTAATAAAGTGCACGAATGGCAGAATATTTGGATGCCCATCTTGTATCATAGTGACGCTTGAGAGTGTTAGAAAGTTGGTTTGATAATATTCCCCACCTTTTGACACTGAAAGCAAATAATGTGTACAGTTATTGTACTGTTCCAAAAAATGTGAAAACCTATAGAGACACTCTAGCAACGTGAATACCAACCAAGCTCAATGACTGAGCAGCACATGGCATAAAACGTGCATGGCTGTTAATTGTTTGTATACGGGCCTGGACTCCTGAATAATTCCCCACCATATTTGAACCACTATCACATGTTTACCCTCGGCAATTATCAATATTAAGTTCATCGGCTTCTACTTTTTGTAGAATCTCTTCAGTTAAACCAGCTCTAGTCGTTTTACTAGCTTTTATGAAATCAATGAAACTTTCTTCAATAGAGTAAACACCCTCCGAAACTTTCACGTACCTAATAATCTGACACATTTGTTCATGATGGGCTGCATCTGGTGTACAATCAAATTAAATTGAGAAACATTTTACCTTTTTTATATATTTTAATATTTCTTGGTGTACAGTATCACCTATTAAATTGATGCGGGTTTTAAATTGTTGGAGAAAAATAATTTGGAATTTCTTTTATTTTTCTTTGCTTAAGGTAATATGCTATTATAGCTGTTTATCACAATGAGAAACAAACTCAAGCAAGTTTTTAAAAAAAATCACAATTATTGACATCGCGTATATTTGTACTTGAGAACCTCGAAAAGCCAACTTCTTGACTACACAAAACAAAATGCAATCAACAATAATTTTGAGAATGTACCTCCATTTATCTTTTTCTTTTATGGTCATTTACATTTACTTTAGTTCAGTATTAATTGTACTACCCTCTTTAATCCTTTTTCCACAGTTTTTCCAAGTAACATAGCATTCATGCTGTTCTACAGAATTTTAATGCTCTGGAATTCACGGGTGTAATTTTTTCCAGTCAGAAAATCCTACTTTTGGATTTGCCAAGCATGAATTAGAATGCTTGCCAAATAGCATGCAAGGAAAGCCGACAATAGATTTTTTCTCTTCATTGTAAATTACCCAATTTAGCTCTACATTTTATCCGTTCAAAAGCTTTTTATGATACCATTTTCCGGTAAAATGTATTTTTTCTTCAATAATTGATAAAATAAAATTACCAGATTTATTTTGTTCTGGATCATGTTCAAATAATAAACTTCTCACATGGTCATTCAAATCAGATCATGTTGTGGGATGATTAAAATTTAGTTGACTTTTGGTTGGTTCATTTTACAATTCCTGTTTCTGTAAATCTTCATGAGTAAATGTTGGAAATGGCTGGTTAAGATTTGGTGTAGAACCCTCTGAATGCACAATTACATTACCATCTACATTTAAGTTACTGTAGTAAAGTTTTCATTTTCTAAAAGTGTCGATGGACATGGCCTACTTTCAATACCTTGCTG